>JAJPUD010019893.1:0-25691 GCA_023553655.1 Myrmecobius fasciatus
TCTCTCTCTCTCTCTCTCTCTCTCTCTCTCTCTCTCTCTCTCTCTCTTACATACACAAACATACACATACAGAGAGACAGGCTTGCAGGAAAAGCACCCACCAACAGGAATCTACAATGATTTCTTTTATTTATTTATTCATTCCTTCTTAGCCATCGAGGCTCAGGGGGCTGCTGGAACTAGAACAGAGCATCATAAAAGCCAGGTTCTGCGGTACCCAACGTGGGGCTGCCCTGGAGAATGTCCTCCTCAGGATGAAGGTGGGCCCACGAGCACCCATGCCATCCTCCCCCAGAGACATCCTCCAGCAATCTCCCACATCATATACTCTCCTGGGCTGCAGACCAGATTAGGGGACTGGCCCCCTTCAAAAACAAAACCCATGGAAAACAGGATAGATGGCCTCTGCAGGGAGAGAGGCAAAATGTGGGACGGGGGACAGGTGCTAGACTTCCATAGCATCCTGTCTTAGACATTTCTTGGTAGAGCGACCGTGGACGAACTACTTCATCTTTACTCGCTTACTTCCTCATCTGTAAAATGGGGATGGGGGTGGCCTAGGAGGACCCTAAAGGTCCCTTCCTGCCCACGGTCCCTGACCACCAATGAGAGGGGAAAGAAATGACCTTTAACCTACTTTCCCTGATTCCTTCCTGAATTCTTGGCTTTTATGAGTTGCGTCCTTTGGAAATATCTGTCAGTTCCAGATGGGGGGAAACAGCTGAAATCTCAACTTTTTTTTTTCAAACTTCCTGAATCAGGACAGATTAAGTAGGAGGTACAGACCCATCAAAAGCAACAGGGGTTTCTGAAAACCTCCTTCCCTCCCTCCCCTCCCCCACCAGAGCCCTTGGCAGTGACCATAGGGACACAAAGGACTTGTTTTCGTTTTCCAAAAGGAATTTGCTATATCCAAACTGGACAAATAGGCCCAGCTTAATAAAAACTCACAATGAATAGCCCTGTTTATGAGCAAAGCCCACAGGAATGCCAGAACTGTAATTAACTAGCTACAAGGAGCCCATAAATTTTCCTTGTGCCGAAGAAAACAGCTTAAAATAAAACACTGTAATTTCCGAGGGAAGAAGCGGCAGCAAAGACATGAAAGGGGGAGGGGTTGGGGGGGCAAAGGGGGGGGAGAAGAGCAGGCATAAAAATAATAACCGCAGAAAAGCTTCATTCTCAAATTCCATTTGGAGGACACAAACATTCATGTGTGGTGGTGTCAGATAACAGCGTTCCCTGTTATGGAGACAAATAAATTATCGCTATAAAAAACGGTGAACAAAGTGCTGGAGTCAGCTGTTCTCGGCCCAAGAGGTGGGAGCAGAGGGCAGGGGGGAGCCAGGTCAATTCACAGAGGAGCGCACCGAGCGGTTGCTCCGGGGGAAGCGATGCACCTTGATATGCTTGGACAAGTGGTCACTCCGGGCAAACTTCTTCTCGCAGACCGGACACTGATACGGCTTCACGCCCGAATGGGAGCGTCTGTGTCGGGAGAGCTCGTCCGACCGGGAAAATCTGCCCATGTATGGAAAAGAAGCCGGTGGTTAGGATGGGGGAACCTCGGGATGAGGAAGGGGGCCTTGGAGCTGGGCCAGTCCTCCCTCCCCCTCCTCCCTCTGCATCCCCGGCGAGGAAACCGAGTCTGGTGGCCAGGCCCCGCTCGGGGTCCTCCCTAAGTCAGTGACCATCAGGGACGCGGGCGCTTCTCGCTCCTGCTCTCCCCTTATATTTCACTGCCTAATTAAACTAATGGTCTCAACTCTCCTGGCAGCGAAGGTGACATGAGATGGGCTGGCTGAAGGTCCGGCCTCTCTTTTCCTCCCACTTCTAGGAGGCGCTGGGATCCACTAGTGGATGGGCCAGGGGCTTCCAGCTGCCCCGGGCCCCAGCGTCTCCGGCAGGCTGGCAGGGCCGATCTGGTTCTCATTTGGGGGAAGATGAAACTGAGAAGTGAAAGCCTCTTCCCTGACCATGGAAAATGATTAGATACGGCTAAGGATACCGACTTGACATTTCGCAGCATGTGTCCCAGATCTCTCCCTTACTCAGAAACACCTGGTCGGGTCTTTACTGGCCAGCAACTCGAATCTAAATTCCTTAGCTTGGCCTTCAAGGCCCTTCGGAATGTGGCCTAATTTTCCATTATTCCTCTTTGTGCGCCCCCATATTCCAGCCACAAAGGACAACTCAATATTTCTCATATGCGCATTATACCTTCCTGACTCCATGCCTTCAGCTCATACCATTCCTCAGGCCTTTCCCCCCCAAATTGCTGCCTCTTAAAATTTTACCCATGCTCCAAGGCCCAGCACAAATCCTTCCCCATCCCCCCCTGCCTTTGTCTTTCTCTTTCTGCAAGCCCATGCCTCACTTATGGTAGAGGATTCAGCATTGAACAAACCCAAGGAGAGACCAGCTGATATACTTCACTTAAGCCTGAAGCTAAAGAGTTAATGGGAAGTTTATTTTGCTTTTGAAAGGTCTATGTACAGAATAGTGAATCAGATATCCCAAATCCCCTGTCTCTGTCTTTTCTCTCTATCTCTATCTCTCTTCTCTCCTTCCCTCTTCTTCTCTCTCCCGCTCTTCTCTTCCTCTCTCTCTGTCTCTGTCTCTCTGTCTCTCTTCCTCTCTCTGTCTCTGTCTGTCTCTCTGCCTCAGTGTCTCTTTCTCTTCTCTCTCCTACCCTCTCTTTCTCTCTCCTGCTCTTTCTCTTTCTCTTCCTCTCTCTCTGTCTGTCTCTCTGTCTCTGTCTCTCTGTCTCTTCTTTCCTTCCCTCTCCTTCTCCCACTCTTTCTCTGTCTCTGTCTTTGTCTCTCTGTGTCTCTTTCTCTTCTCTCTCCTTCCCTCTCTTTCTCTTTCTCTTCCCCTCTCTCTGTCTCTGTGTGTCTGTGTGTCTGTCTGTCTCTCTCTGTCTCCCTCACATCTATTTACCCAAAGCAGTCTAGTAAACAAAGTGAGGGGCTATTTTTCAAAATTTGGGCACAGAATAGGATTTGAGGAACAAAACCACTTCTTACAAGTTGAACAATGGACTTAATTCACACCTAAAACATTTGAGGGTAACTTTTCAGAGAGATTTCCCCCTGAGTGGACTCATTCCATTTGGGAAGGACATACTGTTTACTAAGAAGAGTAAACAGACATCAACTTCAGAAGCCAGCTTGGAAGGAAAGATACCAGAGATTGTGTGACCAAGTACAGAACAAACAGAGAAAACAATGCCAAAAACAGTATTTCCAGCAAGAGGAAAGTAATGTGCTCTGATCCCCAGGCAGTACCTAAGAAGTCTTTGTTAATGAAGCCTAGAAAGCCCCTCCCAGTCATTGCTGCCCAATCTCCACCTCTCATCCCAACTCTAGCCTTCCAATGTGGCCAATGGATCCTTAACTTCCTACAACAGTTTCACATGGGTCCTTGTCATTCCCCCTCATGCCCCATAATCTTAAATCTTCTCCACTCTCATCTGGAGGTACTTCAGGTGTATTTGGAAGTGAATCAGCTATCAACAGGAGAGGAGAGGGCAGAAAGTATTAAGTCCACTGAGAGCAAACCTCTGTTCTAGACTGGAGGTCTGAATCGTACTTAGAACAGGAGTTGGAAGCACATAGCTCCCTCCTGGGGACCCCGGACTCAGGAAGCTTTCCTGAACCACTCTAGCTTAAGGTGTCAAGTTAGAATGTCAATTTAGAAGGCAACTTGGACATGGACTTGGACATGCATGAAACAAGCATTTGTTGAAGCACTGCTTTGGAATAAATCACTGAGAACAAGAACATTATGGAAAGAAGAACTCTCAGAAGACAGAATATTGGAAACAGACTAAAAGAACCAAAGAACAATAAAGGCTGGGGCTGGATCAGACCCTAGAACATGGCATGTTAGTGCTGAAAGGGATTTCAGAAAGCTGAACATCAAAGTTGAAAGGATCTTTAGAACAAAGGATGTCATGGAGTCTTAGAGCCTTGAAAGAGCACTAGGAGAACAGAATGTGGAAGCTGGAAGAGCTCTAAGATCAGAGCATGTTAGTGCTATAAGGGACTTGCAGACATGGACTCCAAAGTGGAAGGGCCCTTAGAACATGGAATGGCAAAACTGGGAAGAACCTAGAATCTAAACTTCTTATGTTAACGTGAGGAAACTGAGGCCTCCCTGAAAGAGTAGAATGAATATAGTAGCAGAATTGGAATTAAGATTTGGATCTTCGATCTCCCCAGGCCAAACTTTGTCTTGAATGGGAGAAGTGAAACTGAGTTTGGAAATGTCCAATTCTGGCTGGCCAGGACTGCAATAAGCGGGCAAGGTTCCAACTTTGATTCCCAAACTGTTCTCTGGGTCTCATACCACTCTAGCCCCTACCCAGAGAAGCTCTAAATAGGCCACTTAAGATACAAAAGGGGGCTGGAGGCAAAGCCAAACAAATGCTGTTCGTCTCTTTAGAAAGGATCCCTGTTGGGGCCGTAGGGGTGTCACATGGCCGAAATGTATGTGTTACTTGAGCCATGGAAGAAGTGTGAGTTAATATGTTAAAAATACACTGGGTCTCATAACCAAGGTCTTAGTGGAGAGGCAAGAATTTTGCAACACTGTTCCCCAGAGCCCCTGGGGCAGATCGACTTACTGAGGCCACGGAAATAAAACCCTAAGCATGTTGCTTGTGGACAAAAGGACAATTCCTTAAAGCCAACATGTGGGACTGGGAGAAAGCTGGGCATTCCTGAATCAAGGGACAAAACAAGGTACAGTGGAAAGAATGTTAGACCTGGATTTAAAGCCCATCCCTCCCCACTAACTGTGACCTTGATCAAGGGACTTCAATGGTTAGTTTCTCTTCTTCAGAATGGGTGAGCTGATCCCTGCCCTGCCTTTCCAAAAGAAGGTTGTGAAGATCAAATGAGATAACAGGCTGTGGAAACATTTTGAGAGCAGTCAAGTGCTTTAAAAAAAAAAAAAAAGTGAACGGTTGTTTTTATGATCAAGTGTTTTGTCCGGGGTCACACAGCTAGCTAGTAAGAGGTAGATCCAGATCCCACGATTCTGACTCTGGACCAGGCAGGTTTTTGTAAGGGAAGATAGTTTTTGCTGTCAAAGAGACTAGACATTACACAATTAGTGAATTCCCCAAATCATGCTACTACAAGCTGAATTCCAAACAGTATAGACAGTAAGTGTTGGAAGAGGAGCTCAGAATGGAGAGATTATGGAACATGGAGGTGGTCAAAGAAAACTCCTGGGAGGGATGAAATGCAAGCTGGGCCTTTAAGGATAGACAGAGTTCGGATAAATAAAATAGTAAATGGGAATGAATACAGCATTATAAGTCTGCCTGGAGCCAAAGGTGTCTATGGGGGAGCAATAGGAAAGAAGAATTGGGGAGAGGCTTGCTATTGGAAGGACCTGAATGCAAGGCTGAGGAATTAAAATTTGATTTCAAAAGAAATAGGTAACTATCAAACATTGTGGAGTGAGTGAAGGTGGAAAAGAGGATGATTCTGATAGTAGTATGCATGATGAATTGGAGAGGACAGGAGACCTCCTTTTTATTCATGGTCTACCAACACGGCCTCCTTAAGTCTTTCTCAAATTAACCACTTGATATGGTGATAGGTCTAGTTGCAAATAATAAAGAAATAATCCAATCCTATCCTCTTATTTTAAAGATATGAAACTGAGGCCAGAGAGGTCAATTCCAAAGTCACATAGCTACAGATCTAAGATGAGATCAATTTTCGTCCCACTAACACAAGAGAAAAACAGACTTCTTGTAAACCCAGCTGGAGAATGAAGAATTTAGCTAATGTGGGTACAAATGTGGAGTAATCTCAGAGAAAGCAGATTAATGAGATGATTCAGATGAGTGGGAAGTTGAAGTATTGCAATTTCAACACAAGTGAATGCACCCAAGACCAGAAGAGATTGCTGAGATGGGAAACCATGTGATTATATGATCAGGGTACAGGGACACTTGATTTAGAGAAAAGAAGATAGAGGAAAAAATGTAGCTACTGTCCTCAAATACCTAAAGGGCTATCATGGTACCATGGGGACCAACTCGTGCTCCTTAGCTCTAAAGGGCAGAATTCAATTCAGTAGAATGACACTACAGTGAGGCTGATTTTTCACTTAGTTTAAGGAAGAAGCTTTCTAGCAAAAGAATGGGCCTCCTTGGGAAGCAATGAGCCACCTTTGTTAAGCAAAAGTGGAATTGACATCTGTCAGAAATGTCTTATATATGTGTGAAGGGCTGGGAAAGGCATTACTGTATTCAGAGAAAATTCAAAGGTCTATAGCTTTATAGTATTTTGCATTTTTCAAAAAAAAATTACCATCATATTGCTCACAAAATGGAACAAGATGTGAGGATTCATCCTTGAAAGGGAAAGAATAAGTAGGCTATCCTTCCAGATGCTGACAGAGTATTATGCCTTTGGGATGATGATCCCTTATGGCTACTAAGTGCTTTTATATGGTTCAATCATTTATCATCATATCACCATAATATCAGTTATCAAAAGATAATAATCAATATAATCAAATAATAATCAACAATCAATAATAATCAATGACTATGATTATTCTGGGGAACAAGTGATGGAAGGCACCACTGTGTTTTCCAGAAAAGCCAGTAGGATTTTCCAAGGTCAAAGGACATGTTCATGGCTCAGATTGGAATCTGAACTCAAGTACACATTAAACACCACTCCCCCTAATTGCCAACTCTCCCTAATAATGTCACCTAAGCTCTCGGTCACTTCTTAAGGGGAAGTCTTAATCACTGCCCTCTCACCCACATGGGCGAAGGAGGCCACTGAAGGCCCTTGAAAAAGGGAGTGACACAAGGAAAGAGGTGTTTGAAGAACATTAACCTGGTGTGTGAAGATTTATGAGCAAACCAAGGGGACCTGTTCACAAGAGGGGTAGCACCCCCAAGGCCAGGATGGGTACAGAAAGCAGATAACCATTTCTTGGGGGCCAGCCCACAGATGGCAGGCATGATAGCAGGAAACCTAAACTGACCAACTGCTCAAGCCAGATCCTGTCTCTTTAAATCAGTGCATGTGCTGGGGAAAGGCAGACCTGATCCGGGACACAGATCTAATCTTTTCCTTCTTAATCTTGGTAAGCTCACTTTATCTCAGTAAACCCCTTTACCTGACAGGTATCCTGGGGTATCAATTTCAAGAATTTAATGATACGCTGCATTAATATATCCAGATGTTTATTTTGCTGATTCATATGACCTTAGATTAGAGGACAGACTCTTGGAGGTCAGCTAATCCCAGCCTTGTCCAGTGAAGGAGCCCTTTCTAAACCGTTCCTGGTAGGTGGCCATCCAGTTTCTGCTTGAATGTTTCACTGTCTCCCAAGTGGCTCAGTGGAAAGAGCCATGACCCAGTAGTCAGAGCCCTGCATTCGAATCTTGCTTCTGACAGTTGCTACCTGTGTGACCTTGAGTTCTAAATTTCTTTATCTGTATAATGATGGGGTAGAATCAGGCAATCTATAAGGTCTCTTTTAGATCTATAACTGATATTTTAGTTCTATCAAAAGGGACTTAGGCTTAAGTCCTGGCTCTGTTGCTAATTGCATAAGCTTGGATAAATCAATGGATCTCAAATTCCTATAAAATGAAGTGATCGGACTTGATGACCCTTAAGGTCACTTCTAGCTCCAGCTCTTCAATACATTTGATCTGAAGTCTACCTCCCTGTCACTCTTACCCCTTTCCCCATCAGCCCTATGGAGACACAAAGAACACAGCTGGATAGACCCTCTTCCACTCAATGACCTTTTGGGTACTAGCTGATGGTCATCATCCCTTTGCCCAACTCACCCCCAAACACACACGGACACCCCAATTCTCTTCTACAGGCTAAGACCCCTCATCCTCATGGCCACACTCCCCTACTGGTGCACCAGTAGACCTGGATCTGGACACCTTATTCTTGCCTCTTTTTTGCTCATTAGAAGTAAAAATATGCCCACATTTATCATGCTTGCATTTTCTGAAGCAAGCTTAGAGGCAACAGGAAGCGAATCCTGGAATGGCTTTCAATTAGCTTGCTCTCACACCATGGACCCAACTCTTCCTGACTAGCTGGGGCATGTGGCTTTGGTCGGTCTCTCACCAGTCTCAGATCACAGCAGATCCCAACCAGCCATTTAACAAGCTTGTGACATTGACTTGAAAAGGACCTCATCCATGGGAGGTCTAGGGATCACCCCTAGATCAGGTTCTCAAAGCATGCTCCAGAGAATCCTGGGGATCTCTAAAACCCTGTCAGAAGGCCTACAAATTAGTTTTTACCTCTAGTATGATAACTATCTATAAATATAACTCACATAAACCAAAACTCCTTGGACAGATCCTCAATAATTTTTAATGGTATAAAGATACTGAGAACAGAAGTTTGAGAACTGCTACCCTAGACAAGAGAGAGTGACAGACTGAAACAGGCTTGCTCCCATGTTCAGGAGAGATCTGAGAGTATGGTTGGCTTAGCACAAACCTATTCTCATTGCTTGGGACAGTCATTAATGCCCATTCTCCTCACAGATTCAGGAACACAATAATAGTAATAGTAATAATAATAATAAAGATGGATAATATTTATATCATATTTTCAGGTTTACAAAGCACTTTACTTATATTATCTCATTGGATCCTTATACAAAGTATATGGAGTGGATGCTATGGTTATACTCATTTTACAGATGAGGAACCTGAGGCAAAGAAAAGTTAATGATTTTCTCAGGGTCACACAGTTAATAAGTACCCAAAGAAGGCTCTGAACTCACATCTTTCTACCAAGTCCATCATTTCAGCTACTATACCACCTAGCTATATTATTTTTATATATCAAATAGCAAAAAACACAACTTATTTTATATACCTTAAGTCATATATATACATACACACACATCTATATATTTATGTATATATAATTCTATGTTTATATATATATAGCCACTATTATAAAGGGCTACATAAATACAAGTTGCTAGTATAATTCAACAACAGTACTGACTATAGTTATAGAGGAAGTGGACAATCACCTACAATTTAAAGGATTGCAAAAGGGCCTCCAAATCTCTAGTCTACTGGTCTAATAATCCCAGTATTTGAGTTTTGTTTTATTATGGCATAGTGTCTCTAGAAGGCTCTTTTAAAAATATAAATATACTCAGTTGAAGGATCTGGGAAAAACAAAAAAAAATTGTGATTGGGATAAAAGTACAGTAGGAAAAATAGGGGTAGGGTAGAGGGTACAGAAGCAGAATCACTATCTCCAAATAACTACAGGCTTGTCAAGTGGAAGAAGGAATTAACTTAGTGTATGTGGCTACAGAGGGCAAAACTACCACAACTGGGGAAAGAATGAGGAGGCAGATTTCAACTCAATAGAAAGGAGAGGTTTGCATCCATTCTTTGTTCATCAGTAGACCCCCTACAGCTCACCATCACTCAAGCTGTTTGAGCAGAGATCTGATGACCTTTTACTATCCTATTGAGGCTTTCCTCAGAGTTGGGGTGCCAGAGAAGCTCATGATTCTGTGTCATAGAAGGGCCTGGCATATGACCATCTCAGCTTCCCTGGGCTTGTCTCTGGAATATAATCTGCATTATCTTCAGAAATCCCGCAAAACCTCATCAAAGCTATTTCCCCTTTCTTGGGATCTCAGTCTCTTCCTCTGTCCAAGTAGAAGAATAATCTGTGCCTCTTCTTTCTTATGGGGATGTTGTGGGGATCCAGTAAGAACCCAGATATGAAAGAGCTTTGAAAATTTCAGGAATTCTTTTGGGCCGGTCACCTAGGAGACCCTTCAATGAGTCATTGCCATGACAGAATTATGCAATCAACAAAGGTTTTCTTTGGTGTCCCTTTCACTGACACCTCCTCATGTCTCATTACCTACTCTCCTTCCCTCTATTCAAATCTTCTTCCAAGAGAAAATGCCACACATGTCTTCATAAGAAGGGATCAAGGAAGAGAAATTCCAGTGGAAAGAATGATGGATTTGGAATTAAAGGACCCTGGGTCTGAGTCACTCAGCAGCCACTTATTATCTGAGTGATCTTGTAGGTTCCATTTCCTTTCTCTTGAACTATTTCCTCATCAGTAAACTCGAAGAGCTGTAGATCAGGGATTCTTAACCTTTGTGTTTCAGGATCCCTTTTGGCAATCTGGCAAAGCCTACAGACCCCTTCTCAGAATAATGTCATTAAGTTCACAAAATAAAATATATAGGATTATAAAGTAAAATAATTACACTGAAATAGTTATCAAAATATTTTTTAAAATTCATGGGTCTTAAGTTAATATCTTTGGTTAGATGGTTGCTGGTGTCCCTTTTAGGTCTATGGAAACTCGTTACGAGTAGACACTTTCATTCTTTGCACTTGTATCCCTAGCCCCTAGCCCAGTGCTTGGCACATAGTAGGTGACTAATAAATGCTTATTGATTGACTGATTGATCCTATGATTCCCCCCCCCAGGAGGATTTGCATTTTGCTAGGGAACAAAGCCATAGGCAAAGAAACAGCAGAAATTCTCACCCTAGTGAGGTAGGGAGTAGAAACTAAAAGTTGAGAAAGAAAGGGGATTTTTCTCTATGTTGCTGATCATCTGCTTAATTATAAGGCCAGCCCTAATCTGTATGATTTTCTGACTCTAGCTGGGCTGAATAACAAAATGAAAGTGTCCTATAATGTTAGAGCTTAAAGAAAGTACTTTAAAACACAAAATGTTCAGGACAGAAGAACCATTAGAATCATTTGTAGAACACAGAATGTCCCAACTAGATGAGACCTTAGAGCACTGAATTATGGACCTTAAAGGTCATCTTGCAGATGAGTAAACCAAGGCCTGATATGGGCAAAGTGACGCTCAAAGTCACATGGCCATTAAGTGACATAATTGAGATTCAAAGCCAGGTACCCTGAGTCCAAATTTAGTGCTTTTGCCACATCATCTTGTCATTTTAGGAAGGGAAAATGTCATTCTTTCATAATTGTAGCATTCAAAGAAAGAACCATGATTCATGGCTGAGAGAAATCTTTTAAGCTCCATTATCCTGCCTCTATTTTCATAGATAACTTTATTCTGAGTCATGAATACTTCAGGAATTTTACAGTCAATCCTATCCTTCCCCCCCCCAAAAAAAACCTATTATGTGCTAGAAAGATCATTATGCATTAAGGAGTGGTCTAGGAAAGAAGTGAAACTAGGTCAGAAACCCTATAGTTCTATTTTTGTCACTGACCTTGATGTGACACTTCCTTCTTTAAGCCTCAGTTTCCTCATTTGGAAACAAAGAGGGTGGATTAGATGATCTTTTAAAATCTCTTCCAACTCTCACAGAATTTTATGATCCTATGAAACAAATATTCCAACATTCTCTTTGCCAGTTCCAGTCTCATTTAGAGCAAAGTGTGGGTGGGATGGGCTTTGGTTGTTTTAATAAAGTGTTCTATGTCATGGGGCAGGGAAGGGAGAAAAGAAGCATATAAGGTATGTTCATAAAAAAAGATAATTATCTCCTAGACTGATTAGATATCAATGGTCTTGATCATTCATAAAGAAGGAAAACTACCTCATGGTCTTGACCATTCATAAAGAAGGAAAACTACCTCTCACTGTGAAGAGATATCAATGGTCCAGACCATTCATAAAGAAGGATAACTATTTCCCAGGTTAAGGAGACATCAATAGTTTTGAACATTCGTAAAGAAGGATAACTACCTCTCAGTTTGAAGAAATATCAGCAGTCCTGACCTCTAATACAGAATCTCTCTATAGCACCCCCAACATGACACCATCTGGCTCTTCTTTTTGTTTATTTTTTGCTGAGGCAATTTAGGTTAAGTGACTTGCCCAGGGTCACCCAGCTAGGGAATGTTAAGTGTCTGAGACCAGATTTGAACTCAGGTCCTCCTGACTTCAGGGCTGGTGCTCTATCCACTGTGCCACCTAGCTGCCCCATCATCTGGCTCTTCTTGAACAATTCCAATGAAGGGAAATGTGCTACCTCACAAAGACCTCTGCACTATTTCAGGCCAGCTCTCGCTGTAAGGGTTTTCTTAATCTGTCCCCTTTAATTTACAGACTACCACAGTAGAGCTGGAAAGGGTCATAGAGAATAGTTAAGCTCCTCATTGTATAGATGAGGAAACTGAGCCCTCGAGGTGAAGTGGTGGCTTGCCCACTGGTCTATCAGGAATTTCACCTTTGTGCTGATTGCCCAGATCAAAATTATCAAGCAGTGTAGGCTGAAAACAATTCTTTCTAAAGTACCAGCTCTGTGAAAATAATCTAGACAAGTATCTCAATCCTCCACTTTGGCAGCAGAAACTTTATTACCCAGCAAGCCTCAAGAAGGAGAAGCTGTAGGATCCAATCATACTGGGCTTATGTCCATGCTCCCTCAGACAGAAGTCTTGTAGTGGACAGTCTTAGATATAGAATCTGAAGCTCTAGGATTAAGTCTTGGCTCTACCACCAATTAGCTGGGCCATCTAGGCCATTTTACATTTCTAAGACTCAGTTTCCTTATCTATAAAATGGAGCTAATGTCTACCTCCCTTCAAAGACTGATATGAAGGGGGAAAACCATGAAAATAACTTCATAAAGGGTTATAAAACACATTAGTTATTATTACTATTGGATGTCACCACTGAAGGATGATTTCCTCAAAGGGATAGGGTTAAATCTCTTATCTACGCATTCCAACTTTCCCCGCTTGATCTCAGATATTTCAGGTAAAATAGTTCCTTTTCACCCAAAGCTTGAGAATCTCTGATTTTTATAGTCATACCTCAGACTTAAATAAAATATCTCCAAGTTATCCAGGCCTGTAAAGAAGCAATTGGGTTCCTTGGATCATGAGGTCATGACCAAGGCACCACCTGGTGGCAGCGTACCCTAAACACAGGTCACATTCCTATAAGCACTAAGCACCTTTTCAAATGAATACTAATTCAAATTAGCAAGTAATAACATGTGTCACAGGAGTCATCTTACTGTAGGGAAAAAGCTGGTTCTGCCAAATCCCAAGCCCTCACTGTCAGATCTGAAGCCAGAGGAAAAAGGGGGATTCAAAAGGAGACATTTGAACCCAAATAACTCTTAAGTAGGGGAGGATGCTAAAGAAAGTGGCACAGCACAGTGCTGGATTAAGAGTCAGGACCTGGGTTCAAATCTTAGCTCTACCCTTTACTCTCTATACAAGTCACATAACCTTTCTGGGTCTATTTCCTCATTGATAAAGTGAAAAATTTGAACAAGGTGGCCTCTGATATCTCTGATATCTACGATCTAGATCCTGTCCCCTCAAAAGGTCAAGGTAGGAACAGGGCACAACATTTACCCTCTCTGGGTTCTTTGGCGCCTTGCTATAGGAGGGAAGCTTGGTGTATGTGCACCAAGGAGCCTACCTTGGGGTTGCAAGGTGGTGATATGACAGTAAGGAGGACTGGACTCCAGCTGCAACTCTGCCATTGACAAACTGTATGACTTTGAATGGGTCCTTGCCTCTATCTACACCTGTTTTCCCACCTAGGTACACCGCTATCCTCCTTGGTTCTTTGGCACCTTGCTGCAGGAGTGAATTTTGGTGTATGTGCACCAAAGAGCCTACCTTGGGATTGCAAGGTGGTGATATGACAGTAAGGAGGACTGGACTCCAGCTGTAACTCTGCCATTGACAAACTATATGACTCTGAACAGGTCCTTTCCTCTCTCTCTACACTTGTTTTTCTACCTTGATGTGCCAGGACTAGAAGATCTCAAAGTTCTCTTGTAGCTCTGCCCATTCCAAGATTAGACTGGCAGTATAAGATTTATATGCCTGGAATATACTCACCCCCACACTGAGGAAAGTGTAGGGGGAGGGGAGGGAGCAGGGTGTGCCAGATCACTAGAGATTTTTCTCCAACTCTCTTGCATTTTGTCCCCAGGGAATTTGGAAAATGGCCATTCCTGATCTCTGCTAAACCAGTAGCTTACAGGGAAGTGGCAGAAGGTCATGGGTAAGTGTAATCATTCAGAAAGAGCCTTTATAATCAAAGACATTGTTTTTTAAAAGTTCCACCTCTCTGGGCCAACTGTGTGCCCTAAATGGAAAGGGACTGCGTTTTCATTTCAGCATAAGTGTTCTCCCTGAGGGCAGGATCTAGAAGTTTATTACCCATCAGGGAGTGGATACTTTTGACTTTTCATAATTTAGCAGACACAAGAACATACACACACACACACACACACACACACACACACACACACACACACCCCTCTCCACCCGAGGGTTCAACACTACCATAAATTCCATTGAAGACCCCAGAGGGTTACTATTTCCAAGAACTTGAAGGACAAGTATGTTCTTAACAAAGAGAAAATGATTTAACACTCCCCCCATCCCAAATAAATACACACACACACACACACACACACACACACACACACACACACACACCAGAGCAAGGGCCTGGAAAACCAACAGCTCTTGAAGGCTAGAAATTCCTATGGCATGAGCTACATGGAGAAAGAACATGGGCTTTGGGATTACATGATGCCTAGGAAGTCCTGGAGAGGATGATGAACTTCTGGAAAAGGTAAAGAGGCCTTTTTTGCAGAATGATTTGGGAGCTGTTCAGAGCTTGCTCTGCCTGAGGCTACTAGTGGACTGAGGACCCTAGAATGCTGGTATCTGGAGGGTAGAAAAATTACCTGTCTCTCCTCAGCATACAATCACCAAGTTCTTTCAAGCCCAACCACCAAGACAGGCCCCACAATATTCCATCCAAGTCGGGAAACCTGGCTGCTACTGGGTGAGGCTGGGCTGGGCATGGTGTACAGCCCCAGCTGGCACGATAAAATGCTGATGATTGAAAAAGCCCTGAAGATAGTTGAGCTCTAGACCTGACCATGCTACTGGGAAGTTCACTTTCCTCCCCCAGACCTCAGTTTCCTTTTCTGTAAAATGAAGGGAGGTTTGATTAGATGGTCCTAAGCTTTCAGGTATGCTTGGAATTTCCCGGTATCTCTCCCTGCAAAAACTTTGGTCCCCTCCCAGCAATGGCCCTGCTCCAGCATGCTGACTGATTCCCAAACACAAGGAGCGGCCTGTGCTGCTACTTGTGGACTCCGGTTGTTCAATCATCCTAGACACATCACAGGCATTTCACGTAAGAGGTTTAGAACTAGAAAGGACCTTGGAAGTCATCTAGTATTACTCTCTTGGCCTCTGATACCCCTTCTCTCTGGGATGGGAACCCCCAGAGGGTTGGCCAACTACTCAACCTGCTTCCACCTCTTCCATAAAGCCTTCCTTGATAAGCCCAGTTCATAGTGATTTAGAGACAACAAACCTGATGTGAAGAACACTGACTGGGAGAAAGGCCTGGATTCAAATACTGCCTCTGATGTTTGCTAAACTAACCTCTCTGGGGACTGGTTTCCTTGCCTCCCTAAAAATGAGGGGTTAGGTCAAGTGACTTCTAATATCCTCTTCCCACTCTCTCTATAGGAACCTCCGACTTTTCTGTCCTCTGAATCCCTAATGTCCTCAGAATCTGTATCAGTCATTTGGCCTTTGGCATGTAGTTCCAGCTAGGCCTAATTTTCAGGGTGACTTTCTCCTTTTTTCCCTAATTAGGATTTGTTTCCTCCTCTGTAAAATGGTGGAGTTAAAACTCTAGTCAAAAGAGCACCATCAGACTTGGACTCAATAACTTGGAGTTTAAGTCTGGGCACTGCTATTTCCTTGTGTGACTATGGCCAAGTCATATCCCTTTGAGCCTCAAGCTTCCTCATCTATAAAATGGGGGAATTGGATGGAAAGTACAAAGTCACTTCCAGGTCTAACAGTTGATCAATCTAAGGTGTTGGTTCAACAACTGAGTCTTTATGCTGCCTTACAGTCCTGTCATCTTGTTATCTCTTCTCCATTAAACTCCTGCAGGGAAGAAGCTATGACTGACGGATCTCTATAGCCCACCCCCAGGCCATTGCTGATCCTCTCTACCCCACGTCCTTCCCCCAGAATACAGGCCAGGGCCTTGCACACAGTAGGCACTCAGTAAATATCTGTCTGGTTGACTGACTGATGAGCTTTGCCCCTTTTCCAACAATGGCTGGAGATCTCGGACAACTTCTGGTTACAACTTGGACAATTCTATAGCTATTGTCCAGCTTCCTAAGGTGTCCACCTCAGCTCTCTACACAGCAAGCACTCCTGCTGCAGTGAGCCCAAAGTGAGAACCGACACATGGCAAGCTGCAGCAAGCCTGGCGTAGGTGTTAGGAAGCTGGAAAGCAGTTCGTTTCTTGCTTTGGAAAGTGGTGTGGCTCAAGCACACCTATGAGTGGCTCTAGCTCTGTGTGCCTTGTGCCAGCTGCTGGAGGGTGGTCCCACTTGGCTTTGAGATTCCACCCTTTTCTTCTAGAGAAGGGCATTTGATTGAACCAATGGGGAGCCTGACTCTCTTTGGGGGAAAGGCCCAGCCCTGCCTGCTAGGCCCTAACTAGATGGGAAGGACAGGCAGGGGTCCACATGCCAACCGCAGGATACTGACCTCCAACCACACCCAGGCCACGTGCACGCAAAAGGCTTCTCGCCCGTGTGCCTCCGCAGGTGGGCCTTTAGGTGGCTGCTCTTGGTATACATCTTGGTACAGCCAGGGAAAGTACATTTGTGCATTTTAATGAGTTCCGCTGCTGGGTTCTTTGGAAACTTCTGGCCTACCAGGATCCCTGCGGGGCCTGGCACCATGCCCCCTGGACCAATGGGCTTGGCTGCAATGGGCACCGGGGCAATACGCACAAACTTGGAAGGCAAGTTCAAGTTGGAGGACTGGACAATCTGTGGCACCAGCGCAAAGGTTTGCCCCTGGATGTTGACAAGGAGTTGGGCGATTTTAATGTTGTCTGGGGTCTGGCCTGGTGAACTGGGCCCCGTGCTGGACTCTTGTTTGATCTGCATGGGTTGGATTTGGAGGATGACGGGGATCCCGCCCTCGGTGGCCGCTGCACCATTTGAGCTGTGGGCGCCTTCCCCGGAGCTGCCAGACTGGGGGCTTTTGCTTTCTTTCAAGCTTCCCCCAGGCAGGATGTGGTCTTTATGCTGCCCAGAAGAGAGCTGGTTGCAAACCCGAAGGTCCTTGGTCCCATTTTCAGATCCTTCCTTGAGTTCCAGCTCCATGTTTTCCTCCAGGAACTCCTCAATCTCTTCCAAGGTGGGCTGAAAGAGCCCCATGTCTTCGGGGTCTGGGAAGCGGAAATGCTCCTCTTTCACCATGGGCTGGCACCTTCGCCAGTCCCACCAGGCCACAGGGCTGCCCCCCCAGGGTTGCCTGGGACAGCAGGTAGTCTAAGATGCTGTCCTGGCCCTCAATGCTGGAGGTGCTCCCATAGCTGGAGCCTAGCACCTGCGAGTCAGGGCTGGAGCAAGAGCAGAAGCTGGAGGAGTCACTGTCGTCCTCTGATAACGGAGAGGGCAGCATGTGGTAAGCCCGCCCGCCAGCCGGCATGTCCCCCAGGTAACCAATGGGGAACTTGGTGGTTGAGAAGGACTCTCCCACCGGGAGCAAGTGATCCACCATTGCGAGAACCGTGCTTCCGGGAGCCTACCACCATATACAAGAGGTCCCAAGGTCAGATGAACACCTGCAGAGAGGGGACAGAGAGGCAGAGAAGTCAGCCCGCAGTTCTAAGTGCCCACTGGCAAGCCCAGTCAGAGGAGGCAGGCGGGGAGCTCAGCTAGAGCCCTATCACTGTGAATTGTGTCTGCCTAAGCATTTTCCAAGATTGCACCACCTGTTTGCAAAAGAACCCTTTCCAAAAGCATTTCACAACTCTGGGCCCGGTGGGTTGCAGACAAGGGCTCCTTCCCAGAATCCTCTGGGAAAGACCCAGTGGATATGCAGAATACAGTCATTCAAAATGGCTGGCAGAAAGGGACATCCTGACTGAGGATCATGGAGTCATCCATGGGCACAAAGCACGGGTTTCACACCTGCAAGCCCTAGGGAGTGCAGGAAGCTTCATGGTGTCCTCAGCATGGAAGCAAAAAGGATGGATTTTCACAAATGAAGTACCTTCCCCATGGGAATTAGTGTCAGACAGAAGAAGGAGCTCCTGTTCTAATCCCAGGAGGGTCACTAACCTAAAGCAAAACTCTTTCTCTGGACCACGAACACTTCTGCAAAATAAGAGAGCTGGACTAGAATTCAGGGGCTCTTAACCTGGGACTGGGAAACTCATGTTCTTATATAGGTCTTTCGGGAACTGTATTTCTATCAAATTGATTTCCTTTGTAACTCTATGTATTTTATTTTATGCATTTATACATCATTCTGAGAAGACTTACTCAGGCTATCAATGGGGTCCACAATGTGGAAAAGGTGGCACTGGATGATCCTTAAGGCCCCTTTCCATTCCAAGCTGCTATGATCCTTCTAGTGTCCTATAGTGACCCATTATCGATCAGGGCCATATTCCCTCCCACTGAACTGCCATTTTGCTGGTGGCCTAACACTGACTTTTCTTCCCTCCATATAGAGTCAACAATAACCAGCTTGGTCAGAAGTGCTGCTCCTGAGGGGAACTTTGCCCCTTCAAAAGCATTGCAGCTGTCTTGTTTATCAAGGCTAGAAGGGAGGAGGGGATAAGGGGAAAGGGGAATGCATTTAATCTGTGTCCAAAGCTTCTAAGGTTACCCGACTTTGGCCACACATACATGAAGTTTGTGCCGTACAATGGAAAGTGACAAAGCCCCCTTTATCAGTCATAACAAACATCCTAATGAGCTATTTCCAGAGAGGGATGGAGGATCTAGCCCCACACATAGTGGAAAAAACCCTGGACTAAGAATGAAGAGACTTAGAATTGAGTTCCACCATGAAACTTGGATAAGTCTTCCCATCTCGTTTCCTCCTCTCCTCCTTAAAATGAGGGTGATGATACTTGCACAATCTAATAGGGCCACTGGAAGGAAAGTGATTTCTAAAACCTAAAGAGCTATCAAAGATTCAAAATTGCTATAATGTCCTACCAGTTCTATAGAACTTTGAGCAAGATAGAAACAAGCCAACAATCTCTCCCACCCAAGACAACTCAAAGGTTTTTGTAACTGGCTTGATGGCAACCCTCACGAACAATATGAAAGAGGTGCAAGTAGAATCTGGGGTACCTCCCGCTTATAGGAATGAAACAGGTCTTCATGCCATTTTGTTCCTCCTCCTCAAAGCAAATGTTCTCCAATTTACAAAGAAAGTCCCCAGATCACAGATTGTCAGAACCAGGAAGAACCTTAGAACATAAACTATTAAGAGCTGGAAGAGCAAAGTTAGAAAGCAGAATATCAGGCTGGAAGGGACCATAGAACATAATAAGTCAGAGATGGATAGGGCTTTAGAACACGAGTGCTAGAGTGAAGAGGGGCCACCGACATCTCTCATTTTATGTATGTGGAAAAAGATTAACCAGCCATGGTGAAAGTTATCCAGATCACATCCGGGATGAATCTCTGACTCCAATACAAATCTACTTTCCAGTATGTCCCCATCACAACCCTCATAGACATAGAGCATGAAAGTCTGTAAAGTCCTCTTCTCATGGAATAGTCAGTGCAAGGATCGTAACCTCGGCTTTACAGATACAGGTCTTTCTCAGAAGTCATACAACTTTTTTTTTAAATCCCACTTTTTAGTGGGATTTAGACACAGGACAGGACAACTTCCAAGTTGTCATACCATCAACTACACTACACTGTTCTTTCCTATTCATTTTGCCTATATAGTCTATCCTTCAAGGCTTAGAAATCAGGTTTCTAGCACTGGTTTTGCCACTAACTTGTTGTAAGACTATAGAAAATTCACTTGCTCTCCTAGGCTTGATTAACCTATCTGAACAACAGCTAGTTGCCTCTAAACTTCCTTCTAGCTCTAGTATTCTTTTATTCAAGATTCCTACCCCTATTATTATTATAACTGTTATTGACATGGGCAAGGCATTTAAACTCTCTGCAATTTGTTCATTTGAACCATGGGTTGATTGCTATTAACTTCCACATGTTCCACCACAATCAATCTCAATTTAAAAAGTGAAATGATATACTTTTCTACCATGTTTAACATATATTGGACTACTTACTATCTAGGGGAGAGGGTGGAGGGGGGGCAGAAATTGGAACACAAGGTTTTGCAGAGGTTAATGTTGAAAAATTATCCTTGGATATGTTTTGAAAAATAAAAAGCTTTAATAAAAAAAAGTGAAATGATAAGAATCTGATGCACAGAGAGAACTATGTCTTGGGTTAACCCCCAAACTCCAATATACCTAGAAAAGAGAAAGAACTGAACACAAGGGAGGACTAAGAGGATTAGAATGAGATGGTCCCAAAGAGATCATTTATTCAGACAAAACAGAATCTGGTTCTTAAAAGTCATCTAGTTTAATCTTCTCATATTGAGGAAGAAACTGAGGACTATGGAATACACCCATATGGAAAGGGGGAGGGCCAGAATTGCCTCAGGTTTCTTAAGCAGCATTTCTGCCATTGGTTCGTGGTATGCTAAGTGATGGGATTTGAACCCTGGATCTCAGGGCCTAAAGAGTCTTTGCTATTCAAGAGAGACCCACATATTCAATTGAATTACTAGAATGATTCTGCCTCTTCCCAAAACCCTGCCTGATGTTGGCTTGAATGAGATGTCAGGATCAAGAACAATTTAATCAGTTGGCAGATGGAAACAATATACAGCTTTTAAAAAAAAAGAAAAGAAAGAAAGAAAAGAAAAGAGTTGTTTTGTTTTGTTTTCAGGTCTGTGACACTCACGGAAATGGGAATTGGAAAGCAACAAGTCCTTCGGAGAACTTTCTCGTTACACTGTTCTTGGGCTCCATCACCATCTCTAGGTAATGTCACCACACTGGACAGCTGTTGCATTTTAAGGTCCCGACCTCATAAAATACTCTGTGTGGCCCAGTAGGCACAGCTATCTCTGTACTGAAAATAATGTCTTTTAAACAACCTTTTAAAAAGAGATGGAACTTTTGCACATAAAGATTGGTATAAAAACAAAAGCTAACAATAAACATTGAAAAATAAATAAATAGCCCTCTTGTTGGTCCCTGGACCAGTAGAATAGTGTGGGCTCAAATTCAAAGGCCTACATTCAAATCCCAAACCAGTTACTTTAGCTTCCCTTAGCCTCACTTCCTTCTCTGCAAATTAATGAGATGGGACTAGATGATCTCTACAATCTTATCTATTTCTTAATCCTGTCCATGAGCTTCAGATCTTTGGAGAGCAGGTCAGTCAGGACACCAGACCACTCTCCTGTATCTGTGAAGCCCATTGCTTCAATGACAGTATTAGGAACCCCTGTGCATATGGGAAAAATTAAATGAATACTTACTACACTTTTCTTGAAATTCACCTAGCATTTACCTACTATGTGCTTACCTGGCCCTGAGCATCAGATGGTATGAGAGAGAAGAGAGAAGAGTGTTATCTTCTTAGTTTAGTAGAAGGACACTGGTTCTGAAGACTTGTGTTCAAATCCTACCTCAAATGCTTACTTACATGTGTGACCTTGGGCAGTTTATCAATAAGTATTTATTAGAAAGAAAGATAAAGAGAGTCCCCATCCCTACAGAACAGGCATTATAATGGCTGGGCATATAAAAGTTATATACAGAGTACATTGAAGGTGAGCAGTTAGGTGGCCCAGGGAATAGAGTGCTGGGAAGTCAGGAAGCCCTGAGTTCAAATTTATTCTCAGTCACTTAGTAACTCTGACCCTGGGCAAGCCACTTCACCCTATTTGCCTCAGTTTTCTCCTCTGTAAAATGAACTGGAAGAAGAAATGGCAAACTACTCCAGTATATTTGCCAACAAAACCCCAAATGGAGTTACAAAGATTCAGATAGGACTGAAAAACAACTGAACAGATAGAACATGAAATGGAAAGGGCAGGAACTAGAAGAAGGAATAGAAAAGGGCATCTGTGCTGAATCTTAAAGGAAGCCAGGAAAGTTACGAAAGGGAACGATGTGTCTGAGCATTCCCAGGCAAAGAAACTTGTATGGACCTCAGTTTCCTGATCTGTAAAATGAAAAAATACCTCTGAGGTACCTTCCTGCTCTTGATCCATGACTTAACATATGTAACCCAATAAATAATAGATGACAGAACATGATCCAATGTCAAATATTTTGCAAAAACCAACTGGATGAACCAGAAGGGAAAATCATTTACTCTTCACTGGAAGAGAAGCTCTATAGTTAAAAGAGTTATAGAATAGGAGATGAAAGAAGTTTTAGTCCTCATACAGGTCATGAACCTTCTGTGTTACCTTGTGCAAGTCACTTAACTTAAAATCACTGAACCCAAAGGGGATTTAAAAAAAAATGCATCTAGTTTAGCTCCTTGCTTTTATTTCTCTGAAATAAAGTTCCTTTGGAGAAATGAGAGGGTTTGACTAAAAGGACTTCTAAGGTCTCTTCCAGCTATGACTTCCCACATGTTGAAGCTCCCAAGGCAGGATCCTCTTAGTTCTAACATTCTGTTATTTAATACAAGAAAGTGTTCCTTAAAGAACTGGGTCCCATAGGACTCAAAATAGAAAGAAAAAGGGGGAAAATATTGCTGGGGAAAGGCAACAAGAATGAGCAAAGGTAATAATTGCATATTCATTTCTGGATTTACTGGAGAAGAATGAGAATGAAATTTGGAGAGGCAGCTCAGATCTTGGATGCCAGCCTAAAGAGTTTAGGTTTGAAGTAGTGGGGAACAATTGTCAGTTTGTGAACTAGGGAATGCCAAGTTTAAAAGGGAAATTGCAGATCATTGTAGTGTCACAGACACTTAAAGTATTAACGTATGAATACACTTAATGTAGTAAGGGGGAAGAGAGACTAAAGGAAAGGAAAATCAATTAGAAGGTGAGAGATTTTTCTTCATTTAAAAGAAAATACAAATTACATGCTTAGATTCAACTATTATAATTTGGAGTTTGTGCCTGGAGGCAGGTAGAGTTGTCCCACATCCTTTTAGGTAAGAGATCCCAGAGATTTTCTAGTCCAGTCTCCTCTCATTTTACTGAGGGGAAAACAGGTTCAGAGGGGTTACTTGCCCACAGCAAAGCCTAGACTTGCAAACCTGGCATTCAGACTTGCTCTCTTTCTACCAGCCACAGCTCCTTTCCCATCCAAGGCATAATCCCCAAACTTTTCCGAATGGTTCCTTCAGGCAAGACAAAGCTATGGGGTGGGAAGGGGAGAGGCTGTAGATGAGGAGATGTTGAGGGACAGAACCTATATGGAAGGAGGAATCTCTTCTCAAAGTAGCTCAAGCCAAAAGCCTACCATGAGGTTCACAGGAAAATTCGGGGGGGGGGGGGAGGAAGAAGTCTGATTTCCTTACAAAATAAGAGTCTCTAATCAACTTGGTTCCAGATGCCAAAAAAACACAGTAGGGTCCCACAGCATTAGCACCTACATTTCAGCAACATCTCACCCTTCAGAAAACTGGCCTATTGCCTGGCTTGTTGAGTAATCAGAAGCACTCCACAACTGTAAATAAGCTTTCCCCCCCCCCTTTTTTTTTCTTTTTTCTTTTTTTTGGGGGGGAAAGGGGTGTTGTGTGTGTCAGAATTTCATTAATGCTCACACACCAGTCTTCCCAAAACACGGGCGGCATTTCCTTCCTGGGATTTTCACCCAACCGTTTGCCCATCTTAGGGGCAAGGAGAAATCCATTTCAACCTTCTTGGATGAGGGATTTCGGAAGGGAAGGCCCAGTCAGGCTAGCGCTGGGTTCCTAATCCCCGGTGGGGATTGGAGGGGAGAGTTGGGGCGGGGGGGGTGTTCAGGTTTCTTCCAGGGCTTCGCTGGACCCCGGGATGCCCATTTGCTAGGGGCTGGGAAAGAGAGGAAGATTTGGAGGCAGAGAGGGGAGGGGCTCAGACAGCCCAGGGCTCTCTTTGAACTTCGCCACCTCTTGTTTGTCAGTAGGGTTGGAAACACTCTGGGACGGATCCTGCTCCGGCGTCATTATGCAAGATGAATGCCCGTTCCCTTTGCCCCCAGCATTCGCTGGGGCCCCCAGGCATTCAGCCACCGAGCACAAGGCGACTCCAAGCATTTCTATGCTAATGTCCCGGGCCTGAATGGGTCTCGCACAGAATGTGCCCCGCGATTCAAGGCATGGGAGAAGAGGAGGAGGGGGGAGGGGAAAAGGGAAAGGGAGGGGGGGGAGAGAGAGACTGCGTTTCTCAGCCACTGAGACACGAGTTATTTTTAAAGGTTGCTACAGAGCACCTGAGTGCTGGGTGTGCGTGTGTGAGTGTGAGTGTGAGTGTGTTTTTCCCTTTCCCACTCCCTGAATAAACATCTCGAAATGCCTACGGTATGTGTCAATTACACCTTGTTCAGCGCTGGGCCTGAAGCTCTGAATGGTTCCGATAGAGATGGCGCATAACCAAATGCTGGCTGTTGCTGTGTCCAAGCTCTCCCCCCCCTTCCTTCCACCCCCCCTTTTTTTTTCCTTGATCCCAAAGAGCTAGGGATGACCGACAGTAACCCTGCCTCTCTTCGCTTCTCCTGTCAACAGGACCAAAACAGCTAGCGGCCAAGCACACGCCAGGCGATCTGCACCCCCTGACTCGTTCGCCTCTAGTCCCTAGCTTCCCGACCCCTTCTCTCCAAAACAACCCAGCTGCGGCGTTCCCGCAACCCCACGATTGCAATCCGCGGGCAGCCTGCCAGCCTGCCATCTGGAGAAGTTTAAGTGGGAAGGGTTCCCCTCCCTCTCCCCCTCCCAAAAAAAAGCGGATTCTTCTAGTTGTTCTCCCCTCCGTCATGGCCAGCACCCCGAACATCGACCCTGGGAGCTGGGCACTTGGATCCTTCGAGTCGCTGCCATCTGGCCCCCAGCGCGCCCATCCCCATCCCCGCAACCTGGACACACAAACAGCTCAGGGCCGCATTCCTGCGCAGCGCCCCCTTTCTGGCCCAGGCTGCGGGCACCCCAGCTCCCAGCCCCGACCGACCGGAGGGCTCGATCTGCCCGGGAAGCCAAACACCTGGCCCCGGTCCGGACCCCAAACCCCAAGTGGGCCAGGTCAGTTAGCCAGAAGTCCCGGCAGAAGGGAGCTTGGCCAGGCCTGGCTTGTTTACGCCAAAAAACCCACCTCCCAGAGGGCCGACCGGCCGGAGCTCAAAGGCCATCTTCCATCCCCGCCCCGGGCCCATATGGCTGTAAACACGTCGGCCGCTTCCCAGGGAAAGCGTTCTTAGATCGGCTCGGCTGGTCCAGGGAAATAGCCCGACTTCCAGGGCTGAGCCCCCTTCGGTTGGATCGTATCCTCACCTACCTAGCCACCGAGAACGAGACCCAGCACCCCAGGGACACACAGACCTGGAGCCCCACTCCAACACGTCACCCAGAGATACAAGCTCGCGGAGAGACACATTGGCACACATACACGTAAGAGAGACACGCAGACACACACAGACACACAAACACGTAACGGAGACACACGCCGAGGTAGACACACACACACATGAGACACACGCAGACACACAAACATGTAGGGACATTCAGACACATACGTAGAGGCAGGCACACAAGGACACCACAACACGTAGACCCAGGAGCTAATGTAGACGTGTAGACATAAACAG
>JAJPUD010019894.1:0-16871 GCA_023553655.1 Myrmecobius fasciatus
GCAGGAAAGTAGGAGGGGACGGAGATATTAGAAGAGGGAAGAGTGATAGAAAAGAGGCCACATTGAGGGAGGAACTGGTCAGAAACAAAACAGTTTTGAGGAAGAACAGAGTGAAAGGAAAGAGAGAACAGAATAAACAAGGGAAGAAATCTAAACAGCAATTGTAATTATGAAAAAAAAAATTAAGCAAGTTTCTCCGATGAAGGCCTCAATTCTCAAATGTATAGGGATCTGAGTCAAACTCATAAAAAAAATGAATCACTTCCCAGTTGATAAATGATCAAAACACATGATTTTTACCTGAAAGGATTATAAAGTCATGCATATGCTTTGACCTAACAATACCACTACTAAGCAAGCATTCCAAAAGAGATTAAGAAAAAAAGGAAAAGAACTTATATTCATAAAAAATGTTTATGGCAGATCTTTTCTGAGAGCAAACCATTGGAGATTGAGAGGATGTTCATCACTTGGGGAATGGCTGTACAATCTGTCATGGTATTATGAAGGGATATTTTAGTTTTATAAGAAATGAACAGCAAAATGCTATGAAAAAAACCTGGAAATTCCTCCATGAATTCAATCAAAGTGAAATATACTGTCTACATAGTAATATCAAAGTTGTGGAATGATGATCAGTTGTGAATAACTTTGCTATTCTCAGCAATATGATCATACAAGACTACTCTTAAGGATCTTTTGTGAAAAAAAAAATGTTTGTTAGCCATACCCAGAGAAAGAACTGATTGTGTCTAAATACAAACTGAAGCATATTAAAAACAAAACAAAACAAAAAAAAAACCTTTCTTTTTCTTGATTTTGTGTGTGTGTGTGTGTGAGAGAGAGAGAGAGAGAAAGAGACAGAGACAGAGACAGAGACAGAGAGACAGAGACAAAGACAGAGACACATAGAGAGAGATCCATGTTTTCTTTTGCAACATGACTTATATGGTATTATTTTGTATCATTTCAAGCGGCCCTTCTTAATGAGGTGGAATGTGGAGGGAAGGAAGGAGAACTTGAAACTCAAAATTTTAAAAACAAATATTAAAAAAAAATGTTTTACATGTAACTGGGGAAAATAAAAAAAAATTTAAACAAAAAATTGCTATCCCAAAAAACAACAATAATAACAGTATATCAGTTTATCTGATTTCCTACATCACATAAAAACTAAAAAAGTTGAATATATCCAATATTTGTCATCTAATAAAATTTTAGGTGTAGTAGATGAAATTTCAGTGTTTTATTATTTGTATGTCATTTTTCCTGATTGAAGGAACATTTTAAAGGATTTTTGAAATTTTTTAATACTTCTTTAGAAAACTTTAAAAAATTTCTTTTGCCACTTATCTAATAACCTTGCTTCTTTTGGGTTGCATTTCTGAATCAAGGAAAGATTGTACTGATTATATCACCAAAGAGATATAAAATTGACTATATCCTTTTGGTTTATCATTATCCTTACTAGGTTTGTTTTCCAAGGTGGTAAGAGAACAATGAATGAAAAGAACTTACATGTTCAAAGATATTTATAGCACCTCTCTTTGTGATGAAAAAATGTTGAGAGAATTCCCTTCAATCAAGGAATGGCTAAGCAACTTGTGGTATATTATTATAAAGAAATACTAGTATGTTAAAAAATAATAAGCTGGTTGATTTTCGAAAAAAAAACATTGCAGAGGCTTTCTTGAAGCAATGAAGAATGAAATGAGCAGAAGCAACACAATTTTATACATAATAACAGCAATATTTTTCTAATAACTTTGAAAAAGTAAGTCATTTTGAGTATTATAAACACTCAAATCAATTAAAAAGTACCTTTAAAAGAAGAAGCTATCCACGTGTAGGAAAAGAATTGATTAATAGAAGTAAGTCTAGTATGGTGTTACACACACATACACACACACACACTATTTTATATTTAATAGCAGATTTCTATAGGGTGGGATAAAGAGTGAAGGAGAAAAAAGAAAAAAAATAAGATGAGTAGTGATGACAGAAAAGTAGCAGTAATGTAAAAATAAGGTGCACCAATTAAACATGTTTAAAAAAAATAAAAAGCTCCAAGAGTACAATTTAGTGATTAGATTCAAATATTTGCGTTTCTTTATTTTTATCAAAGCTAATAACCATAATACATACCTACACACTGATACTCCTCATAAATACTATGGCTGTGATGCCACATTAAAAAGCTTCTTAGAATTGATATGACAAATGTTGAGTGTAAAGACTTCTTTCAAACTTCAACAATCATAATTGATACATGTTTTACTGTTATTGTGAGATTTACTTGATTTCCCCTTATTGTTAGCACTCTCAGTCCCTTGAAAATATTTTTTTCACATATCTTTAATTTCTTTAACTGTATATCCTTAATATCTTCTCAAGACAATAAAAACTCCTTGAGATGTGAATTGCTTTAATTTGTGCCACAATACCTACTATGGAGTATTGCTTTATATTTATTGAATTTAGTTAAAATATTGACTATTATGTAAGATATTAAAATAAACATGGTTCAAGAATCTATTCTATATAGCATAGAATTAAGTTTCTATGAAAAGAATTAACATAAAAATATTTAGAAAGTAGCAGAGAAAAGCAGGATAGTTTTGAAATTGCCTTATTTATTGCATAATTTTGAAAGTAAACAGTATGAAATAGAAATTCATAGTTTTATATTAAATTCTTTTTTATGTTGTGCTATGTATATGGAAATGCTCTTTTTTGTATTCAAGATCAAAATGAATAAATATATATAAAAAGTTTGTTCACTTCTGGGGGTGGAGCCAATATGGAAAAGTAAAGTCAGAAAACTCCTTGAGGTCTCCCAGTTTCCCTCTAAAACCACATGAAACCAAGCCTCTGAATAGAGTCTGATGGAATAAAACCTCCAGATCAAAGTAGATGGGAAAAACTTTAAAAAAGGTAAGTCTCCCTGGAGTGAAAAGAGTGTTTAGGCCAGCTCAGAAAGACTTTGGAAAGCTGGTGAGAGGATTATAATCATAGCAAATCAGCAACTAAGACCCTCAATCCTGGCTAAGTAGAGGAGATAATCAGGGGACAGCTTCCAGTCCCAGCTCAGAAGGCAAACTCTGGGAAAAAAGCATGGAAAGTTACCTCCTGTAAACACAAGGGGTCCCTATGTTCAAAGCCAAGCTTCAGAGCTACATAAGAAGCTTGAGACAGTGTCCACTTTACCCCAGGTACAGAGCTCAACCATAAAAGTAAAAAAAAAAAAAAAAAAAAAAAAGAAGAGGAAATGCCAAAATAAAAGGAAAGAAAATGAGCAAGAAACAGAAGAGAACTTTAACAATAGAAATCTATGATGGTGACAGAGCAGATAAAAACACAATCTCAGATGAGGACAGAATGTCCACAGAAGAAATCTCAAAGAGTGATATGAGTTGGTTTCAAACCCAAAGAGGATTCTTGGAAGTGCTCATAAAAGACTTTAAAAGACAAATAAAGAGAGGTACAAAAAATGCATGAGAGAGTCAACAGCTTGGACAAGGAAAGAAAAAAATTGTCTGAAGAAAACAACTCCTTAAACAATGGAATTAACCAAATGGAGAAAGAGATACAAAAGCTAACTAAAGAAAATCCCATATTAAAAACTGGAACAGAGAAAATAGAAGCTAATGACTTTTTGAGACAGTAAGAATCAGTCAAATAAACTAAATGGAATGAAAAAAGTGGAATAAAGTAGAATATCTCATTGGAAAAAAACAGATGGCCTGGATAATATATCCAGAAGAGACAATTTAAAAATTATTGGCATACCTGAAGGCCATGACCAAGAAAAGAGTATGGATAGCATTCTATAAGAGATAAGTGAGAAAAATTACCCCAATATTCTAGAAACAGAGGGGGAAATATTGATTGAAAGAATCATCAATCACCTTCAGTAAGAGATCCTTACAAGCCATGAAGTCAGGAGGATCTGAGTTCAAATTTGATCTAGCTCATTCCCTAGCTGTGTGACCCTTGGCAAGTCACTTAATCCCAATTGCCTCAGCAAAAACAAAAAAAAAGAGAGAGAGAGAGAGAGAGAGAGAGAGAGAGAACAAGGAAAACACCACATGGAATATTGGTGTAAAATTCCAGAATTACAATCTCAAGGGAAAAAAATATTGCAAGTTTCCAGACAAAACCAATTCAAATTTTAAGGAGCAACACTCAAACGTGCCCAGGATGTGGCAGCTTCTAAAATAATGGGTAAGAAGGCTTGTAATGCCATATTACAGAAGGCCAAGAACCTAGAGTTACAATCAAGAATTAACTACACAGTGAGATTCAGCATCATTTTTTGAGAGAGAAGATGGAGTTTTAATAAAGTAAGACTTTAAATATTTTTATTGAAAAAACAGAACTAAACAGAAATTTTAATGTACAACCTCAGGGCTCAAGAGAAGCATAGAAAGATAATACAGGGGAAAATTTCATATATATATATGTGTGTGTGTGTGTGTGTGTGTGTTTGTGTGTGTGTGTATGTGTTAAGCTGTTTGCATCCCTAGATAGGAAAACATTATCTATAACTCTGGAGAAATGTATCTATCACTGGGCAGACAGAGGGAGGCATCACATGGATTGAGGATGTGTTTGTGAATGGACTCTGATGTGATGACATCAAGAAAAAGACATTAAGGGCTGGAAAAAGGTCTATACTGGAAAGAGAGGAAAGGGGAGGTATAACAGGGCAATTAGTTCACAAGAAGAGGTTCAAAAGACCTATTACAATGAAGGGAAAAAAGGGAGGGGGAGCACTGTATGAAGATTGATCTGATATTTTGGCTCTAAGAGGGAATAACTTAATCATTCAGCTAGATATAGAAATTTATCTAACCCTATAAAGAAGGAGGAAGGGAAAGAGAAAAAGAAAAGTGAAGGACATGATAGAAGGGAGGGCAGAAAACTTAGGGAAAAAGGTAAGACAAGAGGGAAGGCATGAAGAAAGATAAGGTAGTTGGTAGGATGGGTTAAAAAAAACACTACTAAGAGAAGGGGTAGGAGTCATACGAGATAAGGTAGTGGGGAAGGTGGGTTAAAAAACACACTAATAAGGAGAGGATAGAAAGAGAAAATCAAAAGTATATACAGGGAAGAAAATATGATGGCGGGTAATATAGTTGATAATCATAATTGATAATGTGAATGGGATAAACTTTTCCATAAAACAAAAGCAATTAGCAAAGTGGATTACAAAACAGAATCCTACAATCTGTTGTTTAAGAGAAATACATTTGACCAAGAGAGATGCATACAGAGTAAAGGTAAAAGGCTGGAACAGAATTTTTTATGCTTCAGCTGAATTAAAAAAAATTAGGGTTAGCAATTCTGATATTAGATAAAGCAAAAGTAAAAAATAGATTTCATTGAAAGAAATAAGGAAGGAACACATCTTGAAAAAGGTACCATAAATAATGAAGTAATAACAATACTAAATGTGTATGCAACAAGTGATAGAGCAGGCAAATACCTAGAGAAAGTTTTAAGCCACTTGCAGGAAGATATAAATAGCAAAACTATTTTAGTGGCAGTCTTCCATCTTCGCCTATCAGAAACAGACAAATTTAATCACAAAATAAACAAGAAAGGAACTAGGGAGGTTAATAGGATTCTAGAAAATCTAGATATGATAGACCTCTGAAGAAAAATGAATAGGGAAAAAAAGGAATACACATTTTTTCTAGGCAATATATGGTACCTACACAAAAAATGACTGTGAATTAGGGCATAAAAATCTCACAATCAAATGTAAAAGGCAGAAATAGTAAATGCTTCTTTTCAGACCACAGTGCAATAAAAATGATATTCAATAAAGGCTCAGGGAAATATAGACCAAAAATAATTGGAAATTAAATAATCTAATTCTAAAGAATGAGTGGGTCAAAAAACAAATCATAGAAATAATCCATAATTTCATTCAAGAGAATGACAATAATAGGACAACATACCAAACCTATGGTATGCACCCAAAGCAGTTCTTAGGGGAAAGTTTATATCTCTAAATAGCTATGTGAATAAAATAGAGAGGAAATCAATGAACTAAGCATGCAACTTAAAAAAAAAAACTAGAAAAAGAACAAATTAGAAACCCCCAATTAAACACCGAATCAGAAATTCTTAAGCAAAGGAGAGATTAATAAAATAAAAACTAAGAAACCTAGTGAACTAATAATTAAAACTGAGTTGTTCTTATGAAAAAACTAACAAAATAGGTAAAACAAATAAATGTTCAAAAGTAAAGAACTAAATCATCAACATCGTAAATGAAAAGGGTGAATTTACCAACAATGAAAGACAAATTAAAGCAATAATTAAGAGCTATTTTGCCCAACTGTATGTCTGACAATTTAACAGAAATAGATGAATATTTACAAAAATATAAATTGCCCAGGTTAACAGAAGAGGAAATAAATTACTTAAATATCCCTATTCTAGAAAAAGAAATTAAACAAGTCATTTATGGACTCCCTAAGAAAAAATCCATGCCAGACCTAAAACTGTATTATAAAGCAGTTGTATTGACTGGCTAAGAAATAGACTAGTTGATCAGTAGAATGGGTTAGACTCACAGGACAAAATAGTCAGTGACTATAGTAATATAGTGTTTGACAAACCCAAAGATCTCAGCTTTTGGAATAAGAACTCACTATTTGACAAAAACTTCTGGGAAAATTGGAAACTAGTATGGTTAGAAACTAGGCATTGTCCCATACCTAACACCACACACCAAGATAAAGTCAAAACGGTTGGTGATTTAGAAATAGAGTGATATAAGAAAATTAGATGAACATAGGATAGTTTACCTCTCAGATCTGTGGAAAAGGAAGGAATTTTTGTCCATAGAAGAACTGGAACTTATAACTGAACACCAAATTGATAATTTCGATTATATTAAGTTAAAAAGTTTTTTGTACAAACAAAGCTAATGCAGACAATCAGAAGGGAAGCAACAAATTGGGAAATCAGTTTTACATTTAAGGGTTCTGATAAAAGGCCTCATTTTTAAAATATATAGAGAATTGACTCAAATTTATAAGAATCCAAGCTATTCTCCAATTCATAAATGGTCAAAAGATATGAATAGACAATTTTCAGATGAAGAAATTAAAACCATTCCTAGTCATATAAAAAGTGCTCTAAATCACTATTGATTAGAGAAATACAAATTAAGACAACTCTGAGATACCACTATATACTTTTCATATTGGCTAAAATGACAGGAAAAGATAATGATGAATGTTGGAGGAATTGTGAGAAAACTGGGACACTAATACATTATTGGTGGAACTGTGAATGGATCCAGCCATTCTGGAGAGCAATTTGGAACTATGCTCAAAAAGTTATCAAACAATGCATACCCTTTGATCCAGCAGTGTTTTCTAATGGACGTATGTAACAAACAAATCTTAAAGAAAGGAAAGGGAACCATACATGCAAAAATGTTTATGGCAGCCCTTTTAGTAGTGGCAAGAAACTGGGAACTGAATGGATGCCCATCAGTTTGAGAGTGGCTGAATAAGTTATGGTATATGGATATTATGGAATATTATTATTCTATAAGATGTTATCAGGAGGATAATTTTAGAGAGGCCTGGAGAGACTTGCATGAACTGATACTAAATGAAATGAGCAGAATTGGGAGTTCATTGTACATGGCAACATCAATATTATATGATGATCAATTCTGATGAACATGACTCTAACAATGAGATGACTAATGCTAGTTCCAATGATCTGGTCTGTAGAGCCATCTACACCCAGAGAGAGGACTATGGGAACTGAATGTCGATCACAACATAACAGTCTCATTCTTTTTGGTGTTGTTTTTGTTTTTTTTTTTTTGCTTTTTGTTTTTTACTCATTTACTTCCCTCTTTGATCTGATTTTTCTTATGCAGAAAGAGAATTGCCATAAATATGTTTACACATATTGGACATAATATATATTTTAATATGTATAATATATGTTGTATTGCTTGCTCCAGAGGAGGAGGGTGAGGAAAAGAAGGGCAAAATTTGAAACACAAGGCTATGCAAAGGTCAGTGTTGAATAATTATCAATGCATATGTTTTGAAAATAGAAAGCTTTTTTAAAAAAGAGATATAAAGGTAAATTCCATTTAAATTTACTATAGACAAAATAAAATACTTGGGGGTTTACCTTTCATGAGAAACTTGGGAGCTATATGAACAAAATTACAAAACATTTTTCACACAAATAAAGTCAGATCTAAACAACTGTAAAAGTATCAATTGTATATGGCAAGGCTGAGTAAATATAATAAAAATGACAATTCTGACTATATTGGTCTACTTGTTCAATGCTATACATATCCAACTGCAAAACATTGTTTTATAGAACTAGAAAAAATAATAACAACTCATCTGGAAGAACAAAATGTCAAAATTATAAAGGGAATTAATGGAAAAAAAATACAAAGGATAGTGGCTTAGCAGTACCAAACATAAAACTATATTATAAAGCAGTGATCATCAAAACCATTTGGTATTCACTACGAAATACAGTGGTGGATCACTGGAATACATTAGATACACACAACACAATAATCAAGACTTGTAGCAATCTGGTATTTGATAAACCCAAGAACTCTAGTTTCTGGAATAACAACTCCATATTTAACAAAAATTGCTGGAAAAAACTGGAAAAATAATATATCAAAAACTCAGCACAGACCTACATCTCATACCCCATACCAAAATTAGGTCAAAATGAATATATGAATTGGACATAAAGGAAGATACCATAAAGAAATTAAGCAAACAAGGAATAATTTACCTATTGGATTTTTGAGGAAGGAAAATAATTACAAAAAAAAAAAAAAAACTAGAGAGCATTATGAAAGATAAAATAGACAACTTTGATTATATTTAATTAAAAATATTTTGACAAACAAAACCAACAGAAACGAGATTAAAAGAAAAGTACACCACTGGGGGGAAAATCTTTACAACCAGTATTACTGATAAAGGTCTCATTTTTAAAATATATTAAGAACTGTGTCAAATTTATAAGAATACAACTAATTACTCAATTGATAAGTGGTCAAAGGCTATGAATAAACAATTTTCAGATGACAAAATGAAAGCCTCTATCAGTCATATTAAAGTCATATTATAAATGCTCTAAATCACAACTGTGAAGTACCACTTCTTACCTCTCAGATTGGTTAAGATAACAGGAAAATATATTGATAAATGTTGGAGACGATGTGGGAAAATGGAGACATTAATGCATTATTGGTGGAGTTATGAAATGATCCAACCATTATAGAGAAAAATCTGGAACTATGCCCAAAGGGGTATAAAACTATGCATACCCTTTGAACCAGCACTGCTATTATTGGATCTGTTTCCCAAAGAAATCATGATAGAGAGAAAAGGATCCACATGTGCAAAAATGTTTGTAGCAGCAATTTTTGTTGTAGCAACAGATTAAAAAACCAATAGATACCCATTAGTTGGGGAATGGCTAAATAAATTGTGGTATATGAAAGTAATGGAACATTATTGCTCTTTAAAAAATTATAAACAAGCTGATTTTAGAAAGGCCTGGAAAGATTTACATAAACTGATGCTGAATGAAACAAGCAGAACCAGGAATACATTATACACAATAACAGCAAAGATATGTCTTGATCAACCATGAAAGATTTGATTCTTTTCAGTGTGATTCACAGCAATCCCAATAGACTTAGGATAGAAAATGCCATTTGCATCCAGAATAAGCACTAAGGAGGCAATTCAAATCAACACATACTATGTTCAGTTTTTTTTTTTTTATTTGCTATTACTGTGTACAATGTTCTGATCCTGTTCACTTCAATTTATGTAAACCTTTCCAAGATTTTCTGAAATCGTACCGTTGATCATTTCCTATAGCACAATAATGTTCCATGACAATCATATACCACACCTTATTTAGCCATTCTCCAAATGACAAGCATCCCTTTGATTTCCAATTGTTAGCTACCAGAAAAACAACTAGTATAAATATTATATATATATGTATATATATATACATATATACATATATATGTTACAAATGGGTCTTAAATCTTTAGATTTAACAATGGTATTGCACAGCAGAAAATTTAACAATCTGTTGCCCCCAGGACATCACAACTTTAAAGTTGGCAAATTACTTTACAGTATTATTTCATTTTATACACACAACTACCCTGAAAAGTAGGTACTATTATTGTTTTCATTTTTAATATGAGAAACGTGAGTCACAGGAAGGTTGTGACTTAAGGTCAAATAACTAGTTAATGTCTGAAGTCAGATTGGAGTTGCGACACCTAAATGTCTGATATCATTATTTTGCTAATATATTGTAAACACAAATGAAATTATTTCCATGCATCATTATCATACATAAAAATGATATAATTTGATTCTGAAACAATTAGATCAGACTTCATTAATAAGAAATTTATTAATGTAATAAAAAGAACTTTAGGGAAATGTTGATTTTGCTTTTGGGGCTTTATAAATATGCTCTTTATCCCAGAAATACTTTATTTTTTTGTGAGACAGAAATAGAATGATAATGAGTAGAAGCAGATACTATTTTGGCCCATTTGAAGAAAATATCATTTTCTTATCTCAGGGAGCTGGCATCATTCTGCAATACTGGATTTTTCACTAACATATTTTGGACTGCAGTTATTACACTTAAAGAATAATTTAGGCATCCTATAGTGGTTCACAATGACAACAACAATAAATAGATGTCTTCCTTAGTCACTGTCTTAGATTTGGAAAATATAGTAACCAACCATCCAAAAAATCTTTGCTAGTCCACAATCTCCTAAATTATTTCAAAATTTTAGTTAAAACTTTTTCTAAATTCTAATGTATATATTGAACAATTTAAACAGCAGTTAAATAGAATGTTCTTTGGAATCTTATTTAAATTTACAATTTACAATTACAAATCCAATGTAATAAAGAAGTGCAATCATATATCTCCTACATCTCATATAAATGTGAAGCACTGAAAAGAAGTATCAATTATATCTTCTATGTCATAAAAATGTGAAACACTGAAAAAACATTTTCTGTTATTTAAATAGTTTTAAGAATAAGAAGACTAATAGATAGGATTATAAATCCAAAAATACCATTCTGTCGGTGTTAATTTACACTTTAACTTTCTAAATTTAGATAAATCATTCCATTTCCAGCAAGTTTCAGGGAAGTTTTTCTTCTGTTTTTCTCTTATTTCCTTACATGGCAAACAAAATATCTTTTGCTTATGTTCTCAATGAGATTAAGTTTAGAAACATGCATCATTGAATTACCTTATTTTCAGCTATCATAAACACATGTTTAAAACTGGTGACCTACTTGGAACAGTCTTCTTTCTTCCTCAGATAATTTTTAAAACTAGCAAAATAATTGAGTCCCAGGAAAAGTAATAAATTCAAGACATCTAAATATACTGCAAATATTTCTTGTGTGTATTTTAGCCAGGCCTCTTTAATTACTTAATTCCAGAAACTCAAAGAAATTGTACAATCTTAAAAATAGTAAAAGCAAAAATAACAGAAACTTTTAAACTGAAAAAATTAAATATTTAACAAAAAATATTGCCTATGTCAAATTATTGTCACTATTTCCTTTTAAATTTTTTAATTGATGCACCTTATTTTTACATTGCTGCTACTTTTCCATCACTATTCATCCCTTTCTCATAAAAAAAAACCTAAACAAACAACAAAACAAAATCAATCAGCAAAGTTTAGTTAGACAAAAAAAAAAACAACAAAACAAAACAAACAAAAAAAACCCATTAAATGCTATCTTTATCTTACAAATTTCCTGAGACTTAGAGATAGAGGAAATCAGAGGCATTGTTTAATCCAGTCATTTTTTAAAAAGTAAATTAAGAATCTAAAATGGTGAATTACCCCCAAAAGGGGAAAAAAACAGAAAGGGGCAGACCTCTCAACTTATTTCTCACATTTCTTCTTTGTATGACCAAATTTATAAAACAGTTTTGGAGCTTAAAATTTAGTCATAGAATTAATAAATATTTGTTTGAAGGGGCTTTTAATTATAACTGAGATTTCATTTCCTCTTAAAGTTTGCAAGGCATTTAACAAGATATTTTATTATTCTTCAAATACTACAAGCTTTCTCAAGATGTAAGTCATTCAAATTATAAAAATGGTTCTATAGCAGAGGATTACTGAATGGAAAATGAGTGGGTAAACTGTCCTATCCTTGTAGGCCCCCAAATGTCTTTTTTTCTATTTTCCACAGGCATTATTCCACAACCCACTGCTATACATCTGTCCTCCATACCTAGAATGCACTTTATCCTCACTTTTGCCTCTTAATAGATCTGTTATTGTTCAGTCATGTCTGACTCTGTGGGACTCCATGGGCAATGCATCAGTATTATTCGTGTGGTCTTCTAGCTAAAGTTTCTGGAGGGGTTTGTCATTTCCTTTTCCCAGTGGATTAAGGAAAATAGGCTAATAACTAGTCCAGGCCCACAAAGCTAGTGTCAGAGCCAATTTAAAATTAGATATTTCTTACTCTTGCTCCCAAACTCTATGCATTGAATCACCTAGCTGCCTCCATGAGCATATCTAGTTTTCCTCAAAGTTTAGTGTAAATGCTATCTTTTCATCAAAACTTTTCTGAGTCTCCCAATTACTTTGCAATTAACCTGTATATATTTTGTGAAGCAGCATTGTGCTAACAGGCGAACCGTGATTCTAGTCTTACATATGAGTTTCTAGTGTTATGTTATTGGTGAGTCATTTAGCTCTCATTGCTCAGAGGTGTTAATTTCCTCACTATCTTTCTACAAATAATTTACAAAACTTAATGTTGCTCTAATGAGATTAAAATCTAATTGAGACATGTTTAACAAAATAAGTTAAAAAAATACAATGCAGTGCAGGAAATGTTCATTTGTGGTTTTCTAAGCAAATATGCAACTCACAAGGATCCTTTTCTAGTTTAGTTTTAAACTACTTCATAACACTTTAAATCTGAATTTGTAGACAAGGTACTCATTGAACGTTCCAGAAGCCAACAAAATCATAGTTTGAGTTCATATCCTTTGATATGCATTATTTCCAATGGGAAAACTATCTCAGGCCAGACTTGAACTTGGGAATCTGAGTCTTCCTGACTTAGATTTATCACTCTAACCACTGTACCACCTAACTTCACTATGTTCATATAGCTAGCATCAAAGTTTGGATCTGAATCCATGTTTTCTTGACTTCATGTCCCAGGGATTGATCCACTAAATGAAATTATATTTCATAAAACACCCCTGAGATAAAAGATAGTTTAGAAAAAATACTTTATTGTAAAACAAGAAATTTAGATTATTTTTTACACTGGAAAATGGTCACATTTAATAAATTCTTTGATAACTCTGTTCACTTTGCATATTTCTTCTTTTGTTTCTAAGTTTTAGGATTACAGATTCAGAGCTGAATGGGAGTTAAGAATTCATTAAGTCCTATGTTTTCATGTTAGAATGCAGGAAATTGAGGCCTAGAGAGGTTAAATGATATAGTTAGGAGTATAATTCTAGTATATGTCTGAGTAGAATTTTTTTCCTGAGGCAATTGGGGTCAAGTGACTTGTCCAGGATCACATAGCTAGGATGTGTTAAGTGTCTGAGTCCAGATTTGAACTCAAATCCTCCTGACTGCAAGACTAGTGCTCTATCCACTGCACCACCTAGCTGCCCTTCTGAGTATATTTTAATACAAAGCATCATGACTCCAGGTTTAGTTAATTATCCATTAGCCCATTTTGTCTTTATCTGCTCCTTGAACACAAGAAGAACAAGCATAATACCTTTTCTGCCTGATGACCCCTCAAATAAATGAAGACCATTATTTTGTTTCTCCACTTCCCCAGTCTTTTTTACTCTAGGTTAAACATCCCAAATTCCTTCTCCTGATTCTCATGACAAATGTAATCAAGGTCCTTTACCATTTTGGTTACTCTTTTTTAGACATTCCCTAACTTATTAATGTCTTTGTTATATAGCACAAAATTTGTCAAACATATTTCCTTCAAATATTGTTTTATTTAACCTTTATAAAAATCCTCTAATTTAGATGCTATATGTCTAGTTATTAGTAATTATATAACTATAGTTATGATTACTATGTCTCACAGTAATTAAGTAATTTGCTATTGATCACTAGAAAGCAACTAAAGCTAGATTTCAACCCAGGTATTTGTGACTTCAAGCCCAGAAATAAATTCTCTGATCCACTATGCTGCCTCTTATTCTCTCTCTCTTTTTTTTTTAAATTTTATTTTTATTTTAGTGAGGCAATTGGGGTTAAGTGACTTGCGTAGGGTCACATCTAGGAAGTATTAAGTGTCTGAGGCTGAATTTGAATTCAGGTCCTCCTGACTTCTAGGCAGGTGCTCTATTCAATGTGTTGGGATAATCATATGGTTTTTGTTAATTTGGTTATTGATATAGTCAATTATACTAATAGTTTTCTTAATATTAAAACATCCCTGCATTCCTGATATATATCCTACTTGGCCATGGTGTAAAGATGATTTTCTATAATCTCTGCTACTATTTTATTTAAAAATTTTGCATCAATATTCATTAGGGAAATTGGTCTATGATTTTTTTTCTCTGTTTCATCCTGTCTGGTTTAGGTATCAATACCATGTCTGTGTCATAAAATGAATTTGGTAGAACTCCTCCTTTCCCTATTTTTTCAAATAGTTTGCATAGTATTGGACTTAATTGCTCTTTAAATGTTTGATAGAATTCACATGTAAATCCATCTGACTCTGGAGATTTTTTCTTAGGGAGTTGATTAATAGCTGGCTCTATTACTTTTTCTAAAATGTGACTAAGTAATTTATTTCCTCTTCTGTTAATCTGGGCAATCTATATTTTTTGTAGATATTTCTCCATTTCACTTCATTTCCTCTTCATTGGTAGAAGGTTCTTCCTTTTCATTTTTGAGACTAACAATTTGATTTTGCTCTTTCCTTTTTTTAATCAAATTAATTAAAGGTTTATTTATTTATTTATAAAACCAATCATTAGTTTTATTTATTAATTCAATAATTTCCTTAATTTCAATTTTATTAACCCCCCCTATTGTTTTTCCAATTTGGTATTTAATTGAGAATTTTTAATTTGTTTTTTTCCCTAGCTTTTTTAGTTGCAAGCTTTTGCTTGATCTGAGATCATGATGGCTACCCCTGCTTTTTTTACTTTGCCTGAAGTAGAATAGATTCTGCTCCAGCCTTTTACCTTTATGCTGTGTGCACCACTCTGCTTTAAATGTGTTTCTTGTAAACAACATATTGCAGGATTCTAGCTTTTAATCCAGTCTACTTCCATTTTATGGGAGAATTCACCCCATTCACATTCATACTTAAAATGACTAATTCTGTATTTCCTACCATCTTATTTACCCCCAAGTTATGCTTTTCTCTTTCCTTTCCCAATTTTCCTCCTCCAGAATTTTGCTTCTGATCACAATTTTCCTTAACCAATCCTCTTCAATTATAGCCACTATCTTTTTCTTATACCTTTCTTCTACTACATCTATTTTTCCTTCTTTTAACCTTTCCCTTTTCTTTCTCCTTCCCACTTCCCTATACATTGGGTCAAGTTTTTCTGTGAAAGCAAATATGTCTAATATTCTATCTTTGAGCCAAATCTGATGAGAGTATGATTCACACAATGTTGACCCTCCTCCCTTCTTTCCTTCAATTATAATATGAGATGTAATTTCCTTCATTTTACCTCCATTATGCCTTTTTTCCCCAATACGATCCCCTTTGCATCTGTAGTTTCTTTTTTATATTATCACAGCAAAATCAAATTATACCTGTACTCTTTTTATATACCCATAATAGAGATACAGTCCTCAAGAGATTTTTTTTCCTCCTGCTTACCTTTTCATGCTTCTCTTGAGTTCTATATTTGGAAGTCAAAATTTTTGTTCAGCTCTTGTTTTTTTTTTATCAGAAATAAATAAAATCGAATGTCCTTCTTCTTCCCTGAAAGATAATGTTTAATTTAGCTGGATAATTGATTCTTAGCTCCATTCCAAGTTCCTTTGTCTTTCCGAATATCAGATTCCAGGTCTTTCAATCCTTTAAGGTGGAAGCTGCTAGGTCCTGAGGAATCCTGATTGTGGCTCCTCATTACTTGAATTGTTTCTTTCTGGTGCTTGCAATATTTTTTCGTTGATCCAATAGTCCTGAAATTTAGTTGTATATTCCTTGGAGTTTTCATTTTCGGGTTTCTTTCAGAAGGTGATTGGTAAATTCTGGGAATTTGTTACACTCCCAATATTCATGTGTTCTGTCACTCCAAAAACAGTTCAGAGGCTGATTTGCTGTTTGTTTGAGGGATATGGGGAGAGCTCAGAGAAAGACGTGTCTCTCTCTGCCATCTTGACTCTACCCCTAGCACTTTACATTTTTCAAGACATTTGATCTTTATAGGAGTCTTGGAAGGTAGGGAATATTATCTTCCCTATTTTATATTTGGAGAAAATGGTGAAGAGATCAAGTGATTTGTTCAGCATCATATAGCTAGGAAGATTCGGAGAGTACATTCAAACTTAGATCTTCCTCATTTTAAATATTGCACTTAAGGAGTTTGTGAGCATCAAATGTCTTGCAATGTATACCTTAAAGTGTTATATAAATTCAGAATTACTAATTTTATTTATTATTATTAACCTCCTGTTACTAGGTCTTCATTCTGGTAAATTCATTCTCTGAATATTGTATAGCACTCCTGCTGAATTGCTGAATTCAAATAATGTTTATAAAGCATTACAGGGAGTGTATAGG
>JAJPUD010019895.1:3474-25687 GCA_023553655.1 Myrmecobius fasciatus
TTTTTTTTTTTTTTACAGTCAAACTCATGATGAACCTTCTTAAAATTAGCCAGGCTAGTTCAGTTTTTTTTTTTTTTTTTTTTAGCACTTATTTTTCAAAGAGAATTAGTTGAAATGCTAATTTACCAAATGGCCTCACTCTTTCCTCTAACCTACATAGCTCTATTCTGATATTCCACTTTTCCTTTACTGTATATCACCCACCAGGCAACAAGGCATTAAAAAGTACACTATACAATCACATAAGAGCTTACATAATCTTACATAATTCTTTTCCAAAGTCAGTGAAAAGTAATTAAGGACTTTTTTGGTAGACAGCCAAACTTCATATGTCCCCCTTCATTTATCACTTTAAATATAGCATTGGCAAATTATTATCCATCTTTACAATGACATTAGACCTTGGACTATAGTGCTCCCATATATTTTCATCTGCATAATCAAGTGTTGCCCACATGAATGAAATCATTGATCCTTTAAAGTATTTATAAAGTAACACTTTTTATAAAAAATATTATAGTTGGTGCTAAAATGCTCCAGCTAGCCCCCAAAAGCCTATATAATAAAGTGCTATTCTTTTAAATCTGATCTCCATGTATAGTAGTATTTTAAGGGAAAATAAATCCCAATATGGAGTACCAAGAAACCATCTTCCTCACCTTTAACAAGAGAAATGACAACTTCCCCACATCCAAGCTTTTATGAGTTTGGAAGTAAGGCAGCCACTAGAGACTCTTCATTTTGACCTTACAACTCAATAACCTTCACTCTCTTCCATGACTCCTGGGATTGGTTTGTCTAATTTCCTTTACACTGTAATTACCTATTGCCTTTGGATGATAGGATCATAAATTTAGCACAAGGGATCTTGGAGGCCAGTGTTTTCAACTTCCTTATTTGACAGATGAGAAAATTGAAGCCCTGAAAGTTTAAGATATTTATTTGCTAGTCAAACAGCTAATTAATTACTGACATACAGGTGGTATAGTAATGAGTCTGCAGTCAGGAAAACATCTTTCTGAATTTAATTCTGGCCTCTGAAATTTACTACTATTGATCCTGGGTAAGCCAGTTAACCCTGTTTGCCTCAGTTTCCTCATCTACAAAATGATCTGGAGTAGAAAATGACAAGTCATACCAATATCTCTGCCAATAAAACCTGAAATGGTGTCACAAAGAGTCAAATGGAACTGAAAATGACTAAACAATAACAATAACAAAGTGTCTGAGGCAAAATATAAACCTGAGTTTACCTTACTCTAAGTGCATTTCACTGGTTATCATGCTATATGGCTGAAGACATGGATTCTCCTCTCACTGGCATACTGGGATTGGAACAGCCTCATAGGTTTTATATTTGAGTGGCAGTTTATAACAAGAAAACTTCTAGGAAACAATGAGATATGATATTATACATTTATCCATTCAATATTTTTCATTGAATGCCTATTTACAAGCCAAGAATGTATAATATCAGTTTACTATTGACTAAAAAAATCAATGAAAAATATAACAAAGTTCCATTTATTCATATTTCAAGGAAATAAAGTTATTTGGAAGCTTCCACCATCCAAAAGGCTAAATTAAAGAAAGCCTGACATAAGAGATGTCTTAAAATAATTCTACATATCAGGGGTGGAGTCAATATGGTGGAGGGAGTGACTTTGTGTCCTCCCCTGACCTTCTCTCAAGTCAACAGTAAAATAAGCCTCTGAACTGATCTTTAAGTCAACGAACCCAGAAATATTTGGACTAACAAATTCTGCTTGCTGAAGTTACCTTTGAAGAACTCTATAAAGGTCTGTTTCAGTTGGGCAGAGGGGGCAAACAGTGGGAGTGAGCAGTTTGCCCTGCATCCGGGAGAGGCAGGAAACTGGGTGGGGCTCAGCGTGGCAGAAACTCAAAACAGCTGGTGAGAGTTTCTGAGGCATTTGGGACACTCTGCCCTGATTGCAGGCAGGTGCTCTGGCAGATCTGCCTTTTGTAAAAGGCAGTTTGTAACCCATTGTTAACACAAGACCTTAGCCCATCTGGCCCTGGCACTGGAAGTTAATTACAGGAATTGCCCCAGGGCAAACTACCACAGCTAGCTGCCACTTCTCTGCTTTGCACAGACCCCAAGCTTTTAAAAAAAATAAATAAAAATAAAAAATGAGTAAGAAGCAGAAGAGAGCTCTTACCATAGACAGCTTTTATGGAGAGAAAGAAAGGCAGACTCCAAATCCTGTGGTACCTATAGACAAAGTAAATCCAGAGGAAGCCATAAAGGGAGATATAACCTGGTCCCCTTTGCAAAAAGCATTTCTGGAACATTGCATAAAGAATCTCAAAAAAGAGCTGGATGATAAATGGGGAAATAAACTGAGTTCAGTGCAAGAAGGATAAAATATCTTGCAAAAGAGATATGAAAAAGACACCAATTTATTGAAAAACAAAATTCGTGAATTGGAAATAGACAATAATGCACTGAAAAATAAAATTAGTGAAGTGGAAAAAGAGTGCAATGAACAAATTCGCCAGTTACAAAAGGAGCTAAAAAAGGTAACTGAAGAAAACAACATTTTAAAAATAAGAATTGAACAAATGCAAGTGAATGACTCAATAAAACTTCAAGAATCAGTCAAACAAAAACAAAAAAAATGAAAAAAAATAGAAGAAAATATGAAATGTCTCCTAGGAAAAACAACTGACTTGGAAAATAGATCTAGGAGAGACAATCTAAGGATTATTGGACTTCCTGAAAGCCATTAATAACCAAACTAACAAAAATCATTTGATTATCTCAATAGATGCAGAAAAAGCATTTGATAAAATCCAACACCCATTCCTATTAAAAACATTAGAGAGTATAGGAATAAATGGGCTTTTCCTTAAAATGATTAGTAGCATCTATTTAAAACCATCAGCAAGGATTGTATGTAATGGAGACAAATTAGAACCATTCCCAATAACATCAGGAGTGTACCAAGGCTACTCACTGTCACCATTACTATTTAATATTGTATTAGAAATGTTAGCTTTGGCAATAAGAGGAGAAAAAGAGATAAAAGGAATTAGAATAGGTAATGAAGAAACCAAATTATCACTCTTTGCAGATGACATGGCATGATGGTATATTTAGAGAACCCTAGAGACTCAACTAAAAAACTACTAAAAAAAAATTCACAACTTTAGCAAAGTTGCAGGATTCAAAATAAATCCACATAAATCATCAGCATTTTTATATATTACCAACAAAGTTCAGCAGCAAGAGATACAAAAAAAATCCATTTCAAATAATGGATGATAGTATAAAATATTTGGGAATCTATCTGTCAAGGAAAAGTCAGAAACTATATGAACTAAACTACAAAACACTTTCCACACAAATAAAATCAGACCTAGTCAGTTGGAAAAACATTAAGTGCTCATGGGTAGGCCGAGTGAATATAATAAAAATGACAATACTACACAAACTAATCTACTTATTTAGTGCCATACCATTCAAACTCCCAAGAAATTATTTTACAGATCAAGAAAAAATAGTAGCAAAGTTCATTTGGAAGAACAAAAAGTCAAGAATTTCAAGGGAATTAATGAAAAAAAAAGGCAGATGAAGGTGGCCTTGCTGTACCAGATCTAAAACTATACTATAAAGCAGCGGTCATCAAAACCATTTGGTACTGGCTGAGAAATAGAGCAGTCGATCAATGGCATAGGATAGGATATCAAGACAATCTAGGTAATAACTTTAGCAATTTAGTGTTTGATAAACCCAAAGACCCCAGCTTTTTGGGATAAGTACTCACTATTCAGCAAAAACTGCTGGGAAAATTGGACACTAGTGTGGAAGAAACTAGAGCTTGACCCACACCTAACACCACATACCAAGATAAGATCTAAATGGGTTCATGATCTTGATATAAAGAGTGATATTGTAAGCAAATTAGAGGAACATAGTGTAGTTTACCTCTCAGACCTGTGGAGATGGAATAAATTTATGTCCAAAGAAGATCTGGAACTCTTAATTGAACACCAGATAGATAATTTTGATTATATTAAGTTAAAAAGTTTCTGTACAAACAAAAATAATGCAGACAAGATTAGGAGGGAAACATCAAATTGGGAAATCATCTTTACATTTAATGGTTCTGATAAAGGCCTCATGTCTAAAATATATAGAGAATTATCTCATATTTATAAGAATTAAAGCCACTCTTCAATCGATAAATGGTCAAGGGATATGAACAGACAATTTTCAGATGATGAAATTAAAACCATCTCTAGTGATATGAAAAGCTGCTCCAAATCACTATTGATCAGAGAAATGCAAATTAAGACAACTCTGAGGTACCACTACACACCTGTCAGATTGGCTAAAATGACAGGAAAAGATAACAATGAATGTTGGAGGGGATGTGGGAAAACTGGGACACTAATACATTGTTGGTGGAACTGTGAACGGATCCAACCATTCTGGAGAGCAATTTGGAACTATGCTCAAAAAGTTATCAAACTGTGCATACCCTTTGACCCAGCCGTGTTTCTACTGGGCTTATATCCCAAAGAGATCTTAGAGGAGGGAGAGAGACCCACATTTGCAAGAATGTTTGTGGGAGCCCTTTTTGTAGTGGCTAGAAACTGGAAACTGAATGGATGCCCATGAATTGGAGAGTGGCAGAATAAATTATGGCATATGAATGTTATGGAATATTATTGTTCTGTAAGAAACGACCAGCAAGATGATTTCAGAGAGGCCTGAGAGAGACTTGCATGAACTGATGCTGAGTGAAATGAGCAGAACCAGGAGATCATTATACATGGCAACAACAATACTATATGATAATTAACTCTGATGGACATGGCTCTCTTCAACAAAGAAATGTCTCAAACCTGGTCCAACTGTTCAGTGAAGAAAGCCATATACACCCAGAGAGAGGGATATGAAATGTGAACTACAACATAACATTTTCATGCTTTTTATTGATGTTTGCTTACAGTGTGTTTTCTTTCTCTGATTTTTTTTCTTGTAGATAGGATTTTTCTTGCACAACAACTTGTCAAGTATTTTATCATTATTAACATGTAATGGACTTCCTGCCTTCTAGGGGAAAGGTGGGGACGGGGGTAAAATTTGGAACAGAAAATTTTGTAAAGATCAATACTGAGAAACTACCCATACATGTGTTATACAAATAAAAAGCTTTAATAAAAAAAATAATTCTACATACACAAACAGAATTTTTTTAAAAAAAATGAGTAAGATGAATATACATCTTTCTAAAGGAATATTAAAAATAGTATTTAAAATACATTGACCACTATATATAATAGGTGCTAATTAAACATTTGTTGATTCAGAATAGCTCCTGTGGGGGCGGAGCCAAGATGGCGGAGTGAAAAGGTGACTTTCTGCCTCTCCTCTGATCTTCTCTCAAATCAACAATAAAATAAGCCTCCGAACTGATCTTCAAGTCAACGAACTCAGAAATATTTGGGCACAGCTCTCTGGATAACTTCATATCAGGTTAGTCGGACTCGGACAGAGAGATAAATAGACGACAACTGTGCAGGCCGGAAGTGAGGGTGGGACTCAGCTCGGCTCATCATGGAAGAAATTCCAAACTCCAAACTCCAAATTCCAAACACCTGGAGCTTATCTGAGGCACTAGGGACACTCTGCCCTGATTGGGGACAGGTGTTCTGGCACACTTGCCTTGTTTAAGGAGTAATTCGGACTTAATCCTAGCCCCCACCGGCCCAGCACCTTAAGTCAACTCGCCGAAGTGCCCCAGGGCAAAGCTTTTTGCAGCCGCTGCTTTTTTTTCCCCTACCTTAAAGAGATATCCACACTGTCTAAAAAAAAAAATATGATGAAGAAGCAAAAGAGAGCTCTCACCATAGACAGCTTTTATCAAGGCAAAGAAATGACCGCAGAGCCAGAGGTTCCTTTAGACAAAAATCCAGAGAACATCAGCCAGGACCATCACTGGTCCCCTTTTCAAAAGGCCTTTCTGGAAGACTGCATAAAGAACCTCAAAAGAGAGCTGGAGGATAAATGGGAAAATAAACTGAAATCAGTGCAAGAAGGATATGATGCCCTGGGAAAGAGGTATGAAAAAGACACCAATTTATTAAAAAATAAAATTAGTGAAGTGGAAAAAGAGTGCAAGGAACAAATTGGCCAGTTACAAAAGGAGCTTAAAAAGGTAACTGAAGAAAACAACACTTTAAAAATAAGAATTGAACAAATGCAAGTGAATGACTCACTAAGACTTGAAGAATCAGTCAAACAAAAACAGAATAGCTCCTGTTTCATAGTGATCACCAAAAGTTCACCCTTTTTTCTTAATGAAACTAAGCCACTTTCATCTGTATTCAAAAAGAAATAATATCTGAATTGTGTATCTTTTTCATTTTTTAAATCAGGAATTTAAAATCATTATAACATGCCTTTATGAGTCATAAATGCATTTTTTCTTTAATAATTCACAATAATTGCAAATATTAGTTCTTATTACTTTTAACATTTTAACTGTCATGATTACATCAAAGGAAAGCTAAAGTATATTTTGTTTCTAAAATTTCTTTTTTTTTTTTTTTTTGCTGAGGCAATTGGGGTTAAGTGACTTGCCCAGGATCACACAGCAAGGAAGTATTAAGTGTTTGAGGCCAGATTTGAATTCAGGTCCTCCTGACTTCAGGACTGGTGCACTATTCACTGTGCCACCTAACTGCTCCACTAAAACAATTTTTAACATCCAAAAAAGTTTTTAATAAATTATTTTGAATCTTAAACTTTTTTTGCAGATATGTGTATATATAATATGAGTATATATACATATATATTCATTTATGTGTGTATATATACACACACATACATATGTGTGTGTTTGTATATGAAGAGACAGAGAGAGTTCTTTTATAATTTTAAATATTTGAAATATTTCTTCTTTTACAAAAAATAAAAAAAAAATGTAAAAATAGCATTCGATAGCATGGGGTAGCACAGACAGCTAAATTTAGAGTAAAAAAACCTGAGCTCATATCCAGCTCTGTTATTTCCTACCACTATAATATTGGACAACTTATTTGTCTTTTGTAGGTCTCAATTTTCTCATCTGTAAAATGGGGAGGAAGAATACAAGATGACTTCAAAAGTCAAACTCCAAATATATTATTTTATTCTAAGTTTCTTCTGTCAACAACAAAATCTGGATAGAAATTTCCTACAGCAAATCTCTGGAATATAGAGAAATTGTATTTAAATTATTAGCACACAGACACAACTGATTTAAAATACTTTATCTAGGATTATTATATTAATTGATTAATGGGGTGCTATTTTCCAAAGGTGGTCTAAGAAACAGTTTGCTATGCAGAAAAAGAATAGGGATAATACTGAAAGGGATACTTAAATCTGACCACATTCAATTAACTGTGAAAGTACATGGAAATCAGCTCTTTCAAGACATTCAAGCCACACTGTTGCATATCTAGCAAAGTATTGTGTTTGTGATCAATGAAATGTTTTTTGGTCATTCCAGTCCTGTCCAATACTTTGTCACCCCATTTGGAGTTTTCTTACCAAAGACAGAGAAATAGTATTTTTTTTTCCTCTTCCAGTTTATTATACAAATGAAGAAATTCAGGCAAACTAGGTTAAGTGGATTATTCAGGGCTACACAACTAATAATTGTCTGAGACTGCATTTGAATTTATATCTTCTTGACTATAGGCCCAGGGATCTAACTAACTACTGTTAAGCCTAGTTGTCTCATAATCAGCTCAAATGAATTCAAATGCTAATTTCTGACTTTCACTATCTGTGTGATCCTAAGCCAAACACTTAATCTTTGAATATCGCCTTTATTTTTTTTAAATTTTTTTAAATTTTTTATTTTTTGCTTTTTGCTGAGGCAATTGGGGTTAAGTGACTTGCCTAGGGTCACACAGCTAGGGAATGTTAAGTGTCTGAGACCAGATTTGAACTAAGGTCGTTCTGACTTCAGGGCTGGTGCTCTATCCACTGTGCCAACTAGCTGCCCCTATCTGCTTCTTTATAAGGAAAGCTGGGAATATCATATTTCTACCTATCTCATAGATTTCCTGTTTGGCTCAAATGAGAAAATCTACAGATTTTCTAATCTATGTATATTTTCTAATCTAATAAAGTCCTGGGCTCTTTTTCTGATTTCAAATGTAGCTTCACTTACTCATTCACTTACTACTTAGGCAGCCCATGCAAGTTACTTATCTTGGTTGCCTCAGTTTCTTCATCTGTAAAATAAAGTCAAGAAAAAAATGACAAAGTGCTCTAGTATCTCTGCCAAGAAAATACCAAATGGGATCACAGAATCAGATACAACTGACATGACTAAACAAAAACAAAATGATTTTGCAAACTTTAAAGAGCTATATAAATACCAATTGATATTTTCTTTGTTCTCAATCTCTTAAGAAGCTTGTCAGGGGAAAAATAGATGTTTCTATGCAGAAATAAAAAGGCTAAATATGAATTGAAAATAATTGTTTCTTCCATGCTCTTTTAGCCATGTCTGAGATTTCTGTACCTCTTTCTATTGTCTAGAGGTTGATCATACAGTATCTGTAGCAAGGGAATGAAAAGAGGGTACAAGTATGCATGAGGAGAATGAGTAGAATTGACAAATTGGATTCACAATCAGATCTGAGCTTATCTCAGCTGAAACTTACTTCCTAAGTGCTGTAGAGAAGGGCTTCTTAAACTTTTTAACCTCGTGATCCCTTTTGCCCAAGAACTTTTTTTTTTTTAACATGAACCCAAGTATATAAAATAGGTATACAAATTAAACATTTACTGGTAACAACTCATAATTTCACAACCTCCACATTCAGTTACATGATCTCATTTGAAACTGTGATGCATAGTTTAAGAAACTTTTCTCTAAAGCAAGTCCATGAACTGCCCTTAGCAAAAGATTCCTCACCTATAGAATAAAAATATTGTAATAAATGATATAGACTGCTTCCAGATTTAAATCTTTTGCTCCCATGATTAATAAGTAACTGCATCTAAAAGGCACTGGCAGGCAGCCTAGTATACATTAAATTTTGAGCTAGAAGGGACCTCAGAAGCCATAAACTTCAACTTCCTACTTAATGCAAGAATCTTCTCTACAAATTTTTGGTTATAGAGTCTTTTACTTTCCATCTTCATATAAACTAGTGTTTACCCAGTTCACTAGTCTGTGACTGAACACTTCCAATGATAGGCAACTCATATTTCATAAGACAATCCATTCTATTTTAGGGTAGGAACTTATGAGAAAATGTAAATTTGAAGAGTGGAAGAAGTGATTTAAATTTGTGATTTCATCTGAAATGTATAGCCTTCAAGGACTGATTGAATGCATTGAGAGTTTGGGTAACTTATCTATGCTTGCAAATTTTTTGGCCAAAGCAGAATGTGAATCCAGATTTTCCTGATGTCTCAACAAGATTGCTAAATTCAATAATATGCTGCTTCTTCCAAGTCTCCTTCCTTCCAAGTCCCCCTATCCTAGTTCTGCCAAACTGCAGAGAATCAAGTCTAAAACCTCTGACAGATAACAGTCCACCAAATATTTTAAGATAGCTACTGTTAGGTTTTCCCTAAATCTCCTCCCCCCTACTAAATATTCCCATTGACTTTAACTATTTCTTGTATAGATAAGTTTCTTGTTTGTATTCCTTGAGAAATAGACAAATAAATACCTAGAAAATCTGAAAAGAGATTCTGCCAATGAACCCTAAAATTCAGACTCAAGATTATTTCCATTCTTAATTTACTCTTGCCACACTTCTAGGAGATGTTGCTGAAGAAAACTCCTGGGCTACCTAAAGCAAAACACGCTTATTCTTAATTCAACCACACCTGGTTTTTAAGGGGAAGGAAAGGGGAGAAAAACAGGAGACAAAATGCAAAATTCAACTTGTAAATTTATAAAAGTATAAAGATTTTCTTCATCTGTGTGGGCCAACCATAGGAATATTTATCTTTGATTCCTGAGTCATCTCTCTGAACCCATAGCTTAGCATACTCCCTAAGCAGGTTATTGCTTGTGAATTAATCTCTCTAAACAAGGGTAATACATTTGGGTTTTGATCCCTGTAATTTTTAATCCATGAATATGCTTACTTCTTTCAATGCTATAAAGTCCCGTGGAAACCAACCCTCAGTGGATTTTGACTCTTAAAATGAAGGCGTTTACCAGTTCACTTCATTCCTTTTTTTTTTTTTTTTTTTTTAATAGGTTGGCTGGTTCCATTTAGGTAATTGTTTCTTTTACTTCTAGGCAGTCTCATTATCATGTTTTGTGCTTCCCTTCTACTAGGGTGTGGTCCATCATCAACATTCTGTTTTATAATGCCGTTATATTCCAATTTATTCAAGATAACAACCAATTTCCACCCACAATGAGAGAAAATGTGTTTCATCCAATAGGTCCATTCTCTCAATGGTCATCTCAAAACCCTATGCTATATACACTATTTCAGATGTATTAAAAAAGGGTAGATTACGAGTCCATTTTGCCCCTTCTGTATATATTCTAAATTAGTTTTGTGCCCGTGCTTTATCATAATGTTGCCTCATATAGGTATTTTAGTAAAATTAAACCTTATATATGTCGTTCCCAGGAAAATGTAACTTAAACCATGTCTCAGTATTTTGAATTCAAGTATGAAGCTATTTAATTATTTATTTATCCTTAAATTTTATCTTGTTTTTGTCCTTCCTTCAAATATTTAAAAGTTACCCACACACTTATCAAAAGAGAAGGAGAAAAACACTTACTCGTTACCATGCCTGTGAGTCACGCACGGCCACCTCCACCTGAATGAGTCTAGCCTCCAGTGAGATGGGTCCACTTTAACCACAGCTCCCTCTCAGACTCTATATTCCTGTTGCTCTGCAGGCGTTTGGGGCTACTCCTAACAGCAACTGTTAACCTGCCCTGGATAAATTCAGGTCATCTGGGCTCTGCTGAATTAAAAAAAAAACAAAAAAACAAAACAAAAAAAAAAAAAAAAAAAAAAAACCAGCGGGAGCTGCTGCTCCTGCGCAGACGCCCTCTGAATAAACGCCCCCCTCTTTTCAGGTGCTACTAGGAAAAAACCCTGCCTTTCAGTGAGTAGTGAGTCTATGATGGAGAAAGAATCTACTGTGGTAATGAATTTACTATGATCGGTAGCTTTTCTGACTTTCTTTGCCCCCCCCCCCCATCTCCGCCACAGTTTTCTCAGGGCTCCCTCCTCTCACATAGTCATCTTCCTTTGCTGAGCTCTTTTTCCCCCCATCCTCCGGTGCTGGGCGGTGTCCGCCAAGGGCACAGTGATTGCGGCTTAGGCAATATCTAGTCTCCTAGGTCGATTAAGGAGGTCTGAGGATGCTGGTGCAGGGGAAAATTTCCTTTGTACTTCCTTCACCACCACACCTAAGGGGAATTGCTATTCGCCAGGCAGGACTACATTAACCTTCTCTGCCTGTTAGAATCTAAGTTTCTAGAAACTTGAGAGGATGTTGAACCTAACAGGCCCTATTAACTAGGCGCAGAATAAATGTTTAGAGAGTTGAGGGAGGATGAAAACGGATAGCCAGGGCGAGGCAGGGGGAAGCGGGACTGAGGTAGGACAAGCTTAGTGAAACCCCCTTGAACTTAAAAGATTTGGTATTTAAGGTTGTAGTGGGGCTAGCACTAGGCTCTTGTTGAGACCTGTTGCTTACTGCAGTGACGCATCTTTAAGTGAAAAGAACTTGACGTTGGACCAAAAGTTATTCTCGTTAGATGATAGATATCTGAAAAAATGTACTTCTGATTCCCACCTGCTTTATAAGCCGTTCCAGAGTCTGGAATGGGTTTGTAAGAAAGTAGGAGAAAGTTATGGAGACCACTGATAATTGGAGAAGAAATTGCCTTGGAAGAATGCTGCAAAATACCACTGGAACTTTCCTTCCAAAGAGAAGCAGGGAATTTTCTCCATGCAACAGAATGCAAAGTTAAAGGATGAAATAAGAATGCTCTTTGCCTAAGGATGGGAATCAAGGGGAGGAGCATTATTTAGGATTCTCACCATCCCAGTACAAATCACAAGCCCTCTATAAAGGTGAAATCCATCTTACTTAAAAATGCATGCAACAATGATTAAATATTGTTTTTGGTAAATAATGCTGACAATTCCCCCTTGAGATAAGGGACCTCACTGAAATTGCTAGGTTTATAAAAATTAGACATAATGAATTTTAAAAGTGACCTTGAAGAATCTGTTATGTGATAAAGTGGCTTTAATATTGTGCTGTAGGAATAGTTGTTGCCTCCCTGGAGATACTATCCGTCATCCCCCAAGTGCTCCTGTAAATTTAGACTATTGGCAGGTTTTCAATAGAATTTGTGTCTTCCCCACAGTCTTTGGATGCATTCTTAGCTAACAAAGATAATGTAATAGCTATGATAAAATGATATTTGACAAAATACAAAGTATAGACTCAAAATGTACAGGCTTAGATTTTGATATTTTACAGCCACGATATTTACAATTTCCTAAAAAGATTCCCAGCAGTTTGTAGTTGAGATCTGCACACAGTTGGTTCACAGTAAATGTGTATTGATTTAAAGAAAAAAAAATCAATTTCTTCCATATCTGGTCTGAGAACACAAATAAGCTAGTCGCAAAAATAATCCCTTACTGCCACCTGGTGTTCATTTCATATCAGTTGGTCCAGGACATACCAAAATAATGGTGAAGGGACACATTTTCACAGCAACAAAGTTGGTACCTAGCTCTTGTTCATCAGTGATTTTAAAATCACAAAATTTGATGTAATTTTTTCAATTCTCATTCTTCTTAATATCAGTGTGGTATGTGGTATCTGACACTCCTTTTTCTTGAGCTTTCAAGACAGTTCTATTTTTTTTTTTTACAATAAGCAAATTTTTATGTGGACCTGAGAAATCATTTCATTTCAGATTTCTGAAGTTGAAAGTGGAGGATTGTCAACACAACATTTAAGGAAAGCCTATATACTTTCCAAAAAGTCAACTCATATACATATGTTATGTGAAAATATGTATTTTTTCCTCCCAGATATCTTTTTTTTGTTTATTTCTATGCAGCCCATTCTTTCTACAATGCAACTGACTCAGTCTTGATAATAAGCTTTCCCCAAAATACTGAGCTCACAACATAGTATTAATAATAGTTAACATTTGAACAGTGTTGTAAATTTGGCAGAGCCATATACATATATTACCTCATTTAATTATTACAACCATCTTGTGAGGTAGATGCTATTATTACTCTCATTTTACAGATAAGTTAAGTTTATTTGATATTAAAGTGACCTGAGCAGGGCCACAAAGGTAATTTCTGAGATTGGATCTAAGTCCAAGCCCAAATTCATATACTTTATCATATCATTTTATCATACATAGTAAATAATTAGCAAAAGAATATATCTTTCTCTTTTTTAAGTTTTGCTGAGGTGTTTTGGTTTACAATTATTCTGACTTCATAAGAGGTCTTTTGTAAGTAAAACTGTTAAGGAAAACTAAGAATACAGTGAAATATGAAAATGCATGCAGTATTTCACATCTATAATACAACCCTCAATTTTCTCTTAAAAATTAATCAAAATCTATTTTCTCTCTATCCCACTTCTATTCTGTTTAAAAAAAAGGGCGGGGAATAAACAAATCTCTTGTAAAACTATGCATAGTCAAGGAAAACAAATTCCTTTAATGTTTGTTTACAAAAATCTTCGTTTCATTCCATGAGCTAAATCTATCACTTTTCTGTCATGGTAGCATTCATCTTTTGGTCATCTGTAATCATAATAAAGTCATTTTATTCATCATAGTCTTTACAGTTTTAAAATTATCATGGTTTTGTCAATATTGTGATCAAACATTTATCATTTTTCTTCTTAGTCATTTTTGCCACTTTGGTGAGTGAGGTGAAATCTCAGAATTGCTTTAATTTGCATTTCTTTAATTAGTAGTGATGTGAACAAGTAGTGAATGTTTTTCAAATGTTTATAAATAGCCTGGATATATCTCCTTTTGTTCTTCACCTATCATATCCTTACACAATTTACCAAATTGGGAATAGTTATTTTTCATATAACTTTAAATCAGTTCCTTGCGTATCTTGGAAAAAGACCTTTATCTCATAAACATCTTACCAAGTTCCCTCCCAGTTACCTTTTAAATTTCAACTTTATGAGATTTGTATGCCAAAAGTTTTTAAAGTTTTATGTAATCAAGTAATTTATTATCTTATTATCTATTCCTTTTTAGCTACTATTTTTTCTTCTATCCACATATCTCATAAGTAATTTCATCCATTGTTTTCCTATTTTTTTATGCTGTGACCTTTAATGTCTAGGTCATATCATTTGGAGCTTGTCTTTTAATATAACATGTGAGATATTGGTGTAAAGCTATTTTTTTCATATATATGTCTATTTTTCTCCTGATTCTCCTGTCTTACTCCTATTTTTCAGTCTGTGGAATACAATATATCTCATGACCCTTAAGTAGGTGCATTCCCCTACATTCAGCTATGTGTATCTCTATAAATTTTCCTTTATAGATCTCATCAGTTCCTAAGGATTAAATTTTCACCTCTAAGTAAATGAGTTCTATATTTATTTATTTAATTCTAGTCCCAAATCGTCATTCTTTTCTGCATATTTTAAATTAGATGTCTTGTAGACATCTCCAACTCATCAAGTTAAAAACTGAACTCATTATCTTTTTCTCAAAACTACTTCTCTTTAAAACTTTCCCAAATATGATAAGCTTTCTTTACTATCTCATCATCAAAATAATCCTTGATTATTTACTCTTAACCATATCACATATACAATTAGTTTCCAAATTTTTTTCATTTCTATGCTTGTAATAGCTTATACATGTATCTTCTTTCTCTGCTCATACAATTATCATCTTAATGTCTGCAATAACTTCCTTCTCCTTACATCATCTTGAAATAGGATAATTTTGCCTCTTTTTCATGTAAACTCATTCCTATTATTTATGTCTTGATTTCTATAGCTAAACTTTCTAGTATTATTTCAATTGATAATGGGAAAGAGGGACAATTTTACTTTACTCTTGGATGAGGGTTATACAAGTTAAGTCAGTTAGGATTTCATTCATCCCCAACCAGTATCTATAATAATCTTAGACAGTCTCCCTCTCCATAAATGCCATGTTATTCTTCTACTTTATTAAGTTCAGTGACTCTCTACTGTTTTAAGATTCAATATAAATTCTGACATTTAAAGCCCTATATAACTTGGATATTTTCTAGTTTTATTTTTTATTGCTTTCTTCCATACAAATTACAAACCATACCAACTAAGTTTCTTACCATAGCTAATAAGTTACACTCCATCTCTCACATCAGTATCTTTTCTTTCTTTGTTCTTCATGCTAGGAACTCATATTTTCCTCATTTTCATTTCTTGGAATTCTTAGCTTCCTTCAAGGTTCAGTTCAAATGCCACCTTCTACATAAACACTTTTAAAAACTCTTTTCATTTCTCTTCAAATGGCTCATATCTATTCTGTATCTATTTTCTTTTGGGGGGGATTTTCTTTCTTTCTTTTTTCTTTTTTAAATTTTATTAATACTTTTTTTTTGCAAAACATTTGTATGGGTAATTCTTCAACATCAACCCTTCAAAGCTTTCTGTTACAAATTTTCCCCCCCTACTCCTCACCCCTCCCCTAGATGGCAGAATATTCAATACATGTTAATTATGTTAAAATACTTAAGAAATCGAATATATGTATACTTATTTCCACACATTATTTTTGTGCAGGAGAAATCGTGTCTACAAGAAAAAATAATCACATAAAGGAAATACAATACAAGCAAACATCAATAGAGAGCATGAAAATGATATGTTGTGGTCCACATTTCTCAACCGTCTCTCTGGGTGTATGTGGTTTTCTTCACTGTACAATTGGAACTGGTTTGAAGAATTTCATTATTGAAGAGAGTCATGTCCATCAGAACTGATCATCATATAGTATTGTTGTTGCCGTGAAAAAATGATCTCCTGGTTCTGCTCACTTCACTCAGCATCAGTTCACGCAAGTCTCTCCAGTTCTCTCTGAAATCGTCCTGCTGGTCGTTTCTCACAGAACAATAATATTCCATAACATTCATATACTATAATTTATTCAGCCACTCTCCAATTGATGGGCATCCATTCAGTTTCCAGTTTCTAGCCACTACAAAAAGGGCTGCCACAAACATTCTTGCACATGTGGGTCTCTTTCCCTACTCTAAGATCTCTTTGGGATATAAGCCCAATAGAAACACTGCTGGGTCAAAGGGTATGCACAGTTTGATAATTTTTTGATTATAGCTCCAAATTGCCCTCCAGAATGGTTGGATCCGTTCACGGTTCCAACAACAATGCATCAGTGTCCCAGCCTTCCCACATCCCCTCCAACACCTGTCATTATCCTTTCCTGTCATTTTAGCTAATCTGACAGGTGTGTAGTGGTACCTCAGAGTTGTCTTAATTTGCATTTCTCTGATCAATAGTGATTTGGAGCAACTTTTCATATGACTATAAATAGTTTTAATTTCATCATCTGAAAATTGTCTGTTCATATCCTTTGACCATTTATCAATTGAAGAATGGCTTGAATTCTTATATATATATGAGACAATTCTCTATATATCTTAGAGATGAGACCTTTATCAGAACCCTTAAATGTAAAGATGATTTCCCAATTCGATGCTTCCCTCCTAATCTTGTCTGCATTAGTTTTGTTTGTACAGAAACTTTTTAACTTAATATAATCAAAATTATCTATCAGGTATTCAATTAATAGTTCCAGATCTTCTTTGGACATAAATTTATTCCATCTCCACAGGTCTGAGAGGTAAACTATCCTATGTTCCTCTAATTTGCTTACAATATCGCTCTTTATATCTAGATCATAAAACCATTTAGATCTTATCTTGGTATGCGTGTATCTATTTTCTTTACACATAACAATGTAAACTTTATCTTCCTCAAGTAGACTAATTTCTTTGAGGGTATGGCTGTTTTTCTTATTTCTCAGTACCCCACACAGTGCCCTGAATATGGTAAATGTTTATAAATGGGTTTGATTGATTATAAACTGAAAATATGTGCTTTAGCAAAAAAAAATTCTTTTGGAATGGAATAGAATTTTAACAGACTCAGCATTTATAGTTCTTACCTAAGGATAAAGCAAAGTTGTCCTTCTTTCCCACTATCATTTCAAATAATACTAGATTACAAAAGAAGAAAACAATTGATGGAGAAGTTATTGCAGGCAAAACACAGTAGTGTATTGTTGGTGGAAGAACAAATTATTTTAGTCACTCTCAGAAACAAGATGGATTTCTGCTTCAAATGTCACTAAATTATATTTCCTTATATTGAGCAATACTACTTTTACTGTAAAAATAGTATTAGAGAGGAAGTGAAATGGTGCAGTGGATATAGTACTGACCTTGGAGTTAGGAGGACCTAAGTTCAAATCCGGCCTCAGACAATTATCTGTACAAGTCACTTAAGTTCTATTGCCTTAAAAAATTGTATTTGAAAAATGCTTAGGTCAATGTATGACAGTGTGGGTACTTAATAAATGTCTGTTCCTTTCTCCTTCTCCCAGTCAAACCTTGGTTAGGCATCAGAAAGGAGATCAGGATCAGAGGAAAGGACTATATAAACAATCATATTTTATTAACACAAGTTTGTGGCCAAGAATTGGGGCAAGGTGAAGTATCAAGAACTTAGCAATTGGAAAATGGTTAGGGGAGGGATTACTATTTCTTCTTGGTTATCACCAATACCATCTGGTGAACATCTTTTGTCAGTGAGCAGATGGACACAAAAGTCCTAGGAAGGTTAAGCTACCCAGACCACTTGTTCTATTCTCTGTTAAACCGTAAAAGTCTGACAAGCAACTTCTATGGAGAATAGAAATACCAATTCCTACAAATTACTAATTATGATCAGAGCAGGCAAATTAACCTAGGTGAAGTGTACGAAGTACCATAAGACAAGAAGCTGTGTAATCCAAACAATTTAAGTCATCTTGTCCATCATCTTTCCTCCTAATATCATCATGGAAGCAGCTCAGGATTCTGAACCAAAGAGACTGTCATAGGGTTACTTCCAGTCCACTGCTATGCCATCCTTCTGGAAATTTACTTCCAAAATTCCATGATAAATGAAGAAACACTGAATAAAAATCAAGACTTAAAAATCAGGAAAAAATGAGATATTTACTATTTTAAAAATTGAAGAAATTTGATTTGGAAACAAAGATGAGGAACAATTTTTTAAATCATATTCTTAAACCATTATCAAATAAAATCCCCTTAATAGCACAGTAACACACAAGTAACACACAAGTAACAATTAGAGAAAACTGCATAGAACTATTAGAACCAAACAGCAAAAATAGAATCAATAGTCATCTGGAAAATTCCATATTTAACACACCCAGAATTATCAGAGTCCCAATCTGGTATTTTAAAGTTGAAGAAAAAAGTCTGCAAGCAGGCAAGAAAAGAGAAATCAGGTCAGAAGAAATCATGCACAGCTCAAAATAGCAAATAAATTAATTCTGTCATGTTTTTCATTTAGGATTCCATCTCTCCAACCTATCTCACATACCATGAACAAATGGATATATTCCACAATAATAATGAAGGCAATTTCAGGGAATGTTGAGAAAATGTAGAAGCAGTAAACTGATCAAATTGGAGAGAAATTAATTCCCAGGACAGGAAGTGGTCATCATCATTCCTTTACTTATAATAGACCAGTTAAAAGAAGAAAAAAGAAAAATAATATGTAATCTTTACAGGGTGTATCAAGTGTTAAATTTGGATTTCTTTTTAATTCTTTGTAATAGTAAGGCAAAGTGTATAGAATGCTATATTTGGAGTCAGCAAGAACTAAATTCAAGTCCTTCCTCAGACATTCTTTGTGATTGCTCTCAAATTAAGTTTTTTAATCTATAAATGGGGATAACACCACCTACCATAAAGAATTGTGTTGAGGATCAAATAACATAACATGTGTAAAGTGTTTGATGTATTTTTATTGTAGTAAGTTTAATTTTAATACACATTGATTTATGAATCATGTTGGAAGAAAAAAATCAGAGCAAAAGAGAAAAACCATGGGAGAGGGAAAAACCAAGAAAAAAGTGAACATAGTATGTATTGATTTACACTCAGTCTCCTTAGTTCTTTTCTGGATGCAAATGGCATCTTCTGTCCAAAGTCTATTGGGATTGCTTTGGATTACTGAACCAGAGAGGAACCAAGCCTTTTGTAGTTGATCATTGCACAATATATTACCTGGTTCTGCTTATTTCACTCAGCATCAGTTCATGTATATCTATCAATGCCTTTCTACAAACAGTTTGTACATCATTTTTATGGAAGAATAATATTCCATTACCTTCATGTACCACAACTTGTTCAACCATTCCCCAATTGATGGGCCTCCATTCACTTTCCAAATTTTGCAACCACAAAAAAAGCTGCTACATTTTTTGCACATGTGGGTCCCTTTCCCTCCTTTATGATTTCCTTGGGATACAGACCCAGAAATGGCACTGCTAAGTCAAAGGGTATGCATAGTTTTATAACCATTTGGCCAAGTTCCAGATTGTTCTTCAGAACAGTTCAATCATTTCACAAGTCCACCAACAATGCATTAGTATTCCAGTTTTCCCACATCCCCTCCAATATTTGTCATTATATTTTCTTGTAATCTTAGCCAATCTGAGAGGGTGTGAGGTGGTATCTCAGAGGTGTTTTAATTTGCATTTTTCTAAAAACTAGTTATTGAGAGCATTTATTCATATAATTATAAGTGACTTTAATTTCATCATGTGAAAATTATCTATTCATGTCTTTTAACCATTTATCAATTGAGGAATGACTTGTATTTTTATGACTGACATAGTTCTGTATGTATTTTAGAAATGAAACCTTTATCAGAAACATTGTAAAGATTCTTTCCCAGCTTTGTACTTTCCTTTTAATCTTGTTTCTGTTGTTTTTCTTTGTGCAAAATATTTTTATTTAATGTAATCAAAGTTGTTCATTTTGCCTTTCATAATATTCTCTAGTTCTCCTTTGGTCATAAATTCCTTTCTTCTCCAAAGATTTGATAGATACCTTATCACTTGCTCCCCTAATTTGTTTATGGTATCATCATTTATGCCCAAATCATGTATCCATTTTGACCTTATTTTGATATGGGGTGTGAGATGTAAGTCTATACCAACTTTCTGATGTATTTTCCAGTTTTCCCAGCAATTTTTGTCAAATAGTGAGTTCTTTTTTCAGAAGTTGGAGTTTGGGGGTTTAATCAAATATAGATTGCTATAGGCCATGTTTATTATGTTGTATGTGTTGAATCTATTCCATTGGTCCACCACTCTATTTCTTAGCCAGTACCAAATGGTTTTGATGACTGCTGCTATATAATATACTTTAGGCTTGCTACTGCTAAGCCACAATCCTTTGTATTTTTTTTTCATTAATTCCCTTGATATTCTTGATCTTTTGATCTTCCAGAGGATTTTTGATTTTTTTTTAGTTCTATAAAATAATGTTTTGGCAGTTTGATTGGTATGGCACTTAATGTAGATCAATTTAAGCAGAATTCTCATTTTTATAATATTAGCTCAGCCTAGCCATGAACAATTGATATTTTTCCAATTATTTAGATCTTATTTTATTTGTGGAAGAAGTGCTTATATAGCTCTTGGGTTTGTCATGGCAGGTAAATTCCCAAGTGTTTTATTTTGTCTACAATAATTTTAAATTGAATTCATCTTTTTAATCTCTTGTTGATGGGCTTTGTCAGTAATATATAGAAATACTGATGAATCATATGGATTTGTTTTATATCTTGAAACTTTGTTAAAGCTGTGAATTTTTTCCAGTAGGTTTTTGCATGATTTTCTAGGATTCTCTAAATATATTATTATATCTGCAAAAGATAGTTTCATTTCCTCACTACCTAGTCTAATTCTGTTCATTTCTTTTTCTTTTCTTATTGCTAAAGGCAACATATAATGCTAAATAATAGTGGTGATAATAGGCATCCTTGTTTCATACTTATCTTATTGGGAATGTATCCCACTTCTCTCCATGAGAAATAATATTTGCTGTTAGGTTTTAAATATATACTGCTTATTAATTTAAGGAAAACTCATTTTATCCCTATGCTCTATTATTTTTAATAGGAATGGGTGCTGTATTTTGTCAAAAAATTTTCTGCATCTATTGAGATTATCATATGATTTCTTTTGTTTTTATTATTGATAAGGTCAATTATGGTAATAGTTTTCCTAATATTGAATGAGCCTTACATTCCTGGTATAAATCCCACTTGATCTTACTGTATTATCTTGCTGATAAGTTGCTGTAACCTCATGGATAATATTGTACTTAAAATTTTTGCATCAATATTCATTAGGGAGATTGGTTTTTAATTTTCTTTTTTTTTTATTGAAGCTTTTTATTTGTATAACATATGTATGGGTAGTTCCCCAACATTGATCTTTACAAAGCTTTCCAATACAAATTTTACCCCCAGTCCCCTCCCCTCCCCTCCCCTAGATGGCAGGAAGTCCACTACATGCTAATAATGTTGAAATGCTTGAGAAGTTATGCAAGAAACATCCTATCTACAAGAAAAAAAAAAGAATCAGAGAAAGGCAACACAATGCAAACAAATGTCAGTAGAGATCATGAAAATGTTACGTTGTGGTCCATATTTCATTTCCCTCTCTCTGGATGTATATGGTTTTCTTCAGTGAACAATTGGAACTGGTTTGAGACAATTCTTTGTTGCAGAGAGCCATGTCCATCAGAATTGATCATCATGTACTACTGTTGTTGCTGTGTATGATGATCTCCTGATTCTGCTCGTTTCACTCAGCATCAGTTCATGCAAGTCTCTCCAGGCCTCTCTGAAATCCTCCTGCTGGTCGTTTCTTACAGAGCAATAATATTCCATAACATTCATATACCACAATTTATTCAGCCACTCTCCAATTGATGGGCATCCCTTCAGTTTCCAGTTTCTAGCCACCACAAAAATGGCCGCCACAAACATTCTTGCACATGTGGGGCCCTTTCCCTCCTCTAAGATCTCTTTGGGATATAGGCCCAGTAGAAACAC
>JAJPUD010019896.1:0-25682 GCA_023553655.1 Myrmecobius fasciatus
AAAAAAAAAAAGAGGAAATGGCAAATCACTAGCTGTATGACACTGGGTATGTCACTTAATCTTGTTTGCCTGCTCCCTAATCTGTAAAGTGAGCTGGAGAAGGAAATGGCAAAGAATAAAGTAAAAAGTGCACAGCAGAGAACAAAAGAAAACTTACAAGGAAACAAAGAAAAGATGGATGGCTCTGAATACAATATATAATGTTTATTAGGCTTTCTTGAAATGGAAGTTTGTTTCATATTTTGAATCTTCTCTATTCTGTACATATGGCAATCTTTTTTTCTTTCTATTTTGAATGTAAAATTTTAAATATATATGTCAATCTATATCTATATCTCCACAAAAAAAGGAGGAAATAGCAAATCATTAGCTGTGTGATCTGGCAAGTTATTTAATCTTCTTTGCCTCAGTTTCCTCTGTAAAATGAGCTGGAGAAGGAAATGGCAAAGCACTCCAGTATCTGCCAATAAAACTCCAAATGGGGTAATAAAGAATCAGATAAACTAGAAAAAAACAACAACAAAGGAGAAATGAAGCAATTTGGCCCAGCTGGTAAACAGCAGTTTGAGATTAGGATGATAGGATCATAGAGTTGAAGTAGGAGGGACCTCGAAGGCCATTTAGTTCAAACACTCTTATTTTATACAGAAAGAGGCTGAGTCTTAGGGAGGTTATATCTTGCCCAAACTTTTGTTTAAATTCACAAAAGGTGTGAGTATCAGCAGTAAGATTTGAGGCTGATTTCTCTAAAGCCCGGGCCAATATTCTTTTCACTTGGCCATACTACGATGTCCAATACAAAAGGTATTGGATTAGATGCTGATTTAGGAATTGAACCCAGTTTTCATAGGTTCTAATCTCAGGGCCCTTTCACTAAGGCTTCTCATGCAGATCAAGATTCAGGCTATATCTGAGGAGATATGTTGAAAAAATGTAATTTTGGATCAATTCTATTCCAAATCGAGATTTCAGTGAAATAATTACATAAAGAGAAAAATCAAAATCAAATGCTATAAAAGACAATATCAAGTTGGTGACATTTCCTGTGTGCTGGGGTATAAAGAGAATGGGATCCTTGGGGTGGCTAAGAAGGCCATGTAGGTGATTCCTCAAAACACTATCATTTTCTGGCCATTTAGAGGAGTTAGGGGTAGGAGGAGATATGGTGAGCTATAATGCAAGGAACACTGGATTTGTACTTGGGGGACTTGGTTTAGCATCCTGGTGTTGCCACTTTACTACCTGCAGATATTAAATGAAAAGATTTGACCAGATAACCTTTAAATTCTTCCAGTTTCAATCCTATGATCCCTGATTCCCTGAACTAGAAAGCAGAAATCTAGATACTATTCTTAGCTCTTGCCACTAATGTGTTTCCGGCAAGTCTTGTTAACTAATTTGGGTCTCAGTTTACTCATCTGGAAAATGAGATTTAGATAAGAGAGTTTCTAATGTCCTGCCCATCACTAAATCTTGGTTGGTGACTGTTGCTTATTTTCCCCAATCTGTAAAATGAGGGGCTTGGAATAGCTATCTTTGTGGATTGGTGATCAGAAGAGAACTTCAATATTATTTTTGGCTGCTCTGACAGCCTCCAAATCAAGTCTAACACATGAAAGAGGGAGAGTTTTCACCAAGGTCATTCTTTGTTCATTTTGTATTTGCTGCTATTGTGAGGTTCATATTGCTGCTTCAGGGCTGTGGGATTTGTGTCCATCTGGCAATCTTAAGAATAAGTTTTGAGCTTTGTACCTACTAGGCTACACTGAAGATTATATATATATATTTTCAGGAGCAACTAAATTTTCCTCAACGAGAAGGAAATGGAGCCAAGGGAAATTAATGTGAACAATGACACCGGTTGTGTGTGTGTGTACAGCAGATAGGACCTTGAGGCTGTGAATGTTCACCAATCTCCATCCTCCATTTTCACTGTCCCTGGTGGAGGCCCTTCAATGAATATTCTATCAGCCCTTATGCCACCCAATCTTTTATGTTCCTCAGAAAGATGTCTTAAGGGACCCGATTAGTGTTGGATGTAGGCACTTGGTATGAATAATTTTATCAAGCTAGCAGTGAAAATGGGCAGAGAGGTGTAAGGGAAAAACCAAGCAACACACAGGAAACTTGCTAATCATCTATCAATCCATCTCCAAGGCCTCAGAAAGGCTGCTGAACTGTGTTGGGTTAGCAGTAATCTTTAATTATCGCCAACTTCTAACCAGGGAAAACTTTCCCCTGAAGCTTGGAAAGTGTGTGTGTGTGTATGCTTGTGTAGCAATTAGGGAAACTGTAATACCTGCATGGGGTGGTCTTGGTTGTTTAGATCAAAGATTAGATAATAGAATAGATTTAGACTTGGAAAGGATCTCAAAAGTAGGAAAGGTGGTAAAGTAGAAAGAACGACAATTCAAGGTCTGGGGTCAAAATTCTACCCTGATGCTTTAATATGTATGACCTTGGGGGAAATCACTTGAAACCACACTTACCCATCTGTAAAATGTGGGATTGTATTATATTGACTCTGTGGGCCATATATTTAGAGGACTGTAGATTTAAAGCTGGACCTTGGAAGCCCCTCAACCTAGACTCTCATTTTACAGAAACTGAGGTCCAGAGAGCTAAGTTACTTCATCAGAGTCACATAAATGGTCTTCTAGAGTTAGGAGGAGAATAAATTCTGTAAATATGTTATAATGGCATTTGAACCACACCATTGCTTATTAAGGAAGGGAAGGGAAGGGAAGGAAGAATATATGCATGTCTAAAAATGGATTTGTAAAATGGATCTGTAAAATGTGGGATTGTATTATATTGCCCCTATGGGCCATATGTTTAGAGGACTGTAGATTTAAAGCTGGACCTTGGAAGCCCTTCAACCTAGACCCCTCATTTTACAGAAACTGAGGTCCAGAGAGCTAAGTTACTTCATCAGAGCCACACAAATAGGCTTCTAGATTTAGGAGGAGAACCTTTCTATAACGATGGCATTTGAACAACATCAATGCTTATAAAAAAAAAAGTAAAGGGAAAGGAGAATATATGCATGTCTAAAATTCAATTTGGAATGGCAAAACTTGGGCTCAGGATAATGAGCCTCTCACCCCCCCCCCCATCCCAGTTCAATACTCTTCTTGTTGTACCATACTATTGTCTCTTTGGGGATTCTAAATGGCACTAATGTTAGGGAGTGGACTTGAGATCTCATCTAAGAATGGATTTCAGCACTTTCTCTAGGACACAGTTTTAGAAAGCTGCCTAGTACCAAGCTCTCTCAGAGGCAGAATTTGAAACCAGGTCTTCCTAGTTCTCTATGAACAATTCCTCCTCTGCTAGTTTGAGAAACTCCCAACTATGGGCTGCTCTTACCAAAATAAGGCCTCTGAGGGTTTAGGAGGCACACAATAACCTTTTAGGACTGGGAAGGGGAGGAACATGGCTGAGGAATGTTGATGGAGAAGGGAGGGAACCACACCTCCTGATGGGTCTCAGCCCATAGCTCTGGGGGCAGCCAATCAAAGGAGGCTATTCCCATCCCCATGGTAGGGATATGGCCAACTCCATTAGGTAAACTGAGCATTCTTAAATCGAGGTTGTGCCTTCTACAAAGCACATCCAGCTTCACTGTGGGCAAACCTAGCTTTGTGCAGAGATGGGAGTTTTATCCTGGAACAGGAGGCGATTACACTTGGATTTCCAAGCCAATGATCTTTTATATTAGATTTCCCCTAGACATTGGATGAGGTGTGTGGTGGTTTTAGATTTATACAGAGAAAGCTTTGAAAAATTGGTTCTTGCACATTTTTAAGGTGGTATATGGCAATGGAAAGAAAATTGGCCCTGGTGCTCGCTCCCTGGATGACCTTGGGCATGATACTTAACTCTGTGGGCTCGGCTTCCCCAGCTATAAAATGAGGGGGCTGGATTCAATGATCTCTGAGGTTTCTTTAAGACCTGGCTCTATAATCCCATGTGTCATACCTTTTAGAATGGAGGCATAAGCATGAAAACTGTGCATTCTTAACTCCATTACCACTCACAAAAAACACACAGACACATGAACAGAAACATACATGTGTGTATGTATAGATATATACAAGACACACAAACATGTGTATATGTGTGGACATGTAAGAAAGAAGTTCCATGGTAATATTATGATATCTAAGTTCCAACCTATATGAACCAGAATTAATGCTAAAGTCTCATCTACATGCTGATAATAGAAGGCAATTCAGTCAGACAACAAGTATTTATTAAGCACCTGCTGTATGCTAGTAGCTAGAGTGGTCCACTGGATAGAGTGCTGGGCCTGTATTCAGGAAGATCTGCCCTCAGACTAGCTGTGTGACCCTGGACAATTCACTTAGCCCTGTCTGAGTTTCCTTTCTATAAAACGAGCTGGAGAAGGAAATGGCCAACCCCTCCAATATCTCTGCCAAGAAAACTCCAAATGGGATCACAGAGTCAGATATGACTGAAAAGAATTAAACTTTTCTGCCAGTTATTGAGTGAGGCAGTGGGGATACATGTACAGAGATGAATTCAGTTCACTCCCCTCCAGCAATCATTTATACATTCATTAGCTACTCTGATGAAAGCCAGACACTTGATGCTTTTACCAGCATAGGGTATGGAAAGCTGGATTTGGAGTGAGAGGACCTAGTTTCAAATTATACCTTTGACATTTATGTTGTGACTTGGATCTAGCCTCTTTATAACTCATTTTACTTATCTGGAAAATGATGGGATTGGACCAGATTGCTTCTGAGATCCCCTATAGCTTTAGACCTACGATGACCATGATCTTTATAAGGCATTTCCCTACTCTGGACCCCAGTATTGCTGAAGAAGTCCAGCTGGTCCTCAAGGTTTCTTCTAGCTCTAAATATATGATCTTCCAAATTAAACTGAATCTACGTCGGGTACCAAGGGAAAGGTGGAAAGCTAAATTCAATTAGGCTTTTGGGCTTATAGATTCATTACTAGAGGAAATGTGGGTGAGAATTGATGCTAACTCCCCAAAATCCAGAGCCAATATTCCTTTTCATGAAGTATGGAGTGCTCTCTTATAGACTGCTTTGCCCAAGTCACGTGGCTATGTATTCAACAGACATTAAGCATTTCTAATAATACAAGGCATGGTTCTAGATGCCAAGCTAGGATTTGAATCCAGCTCTTGGGTTCTAACCCTAATGCCCTTTGCCTTCTACCTGATCTGGGTGGTGAGAGGGGGGGATTATGGGCTATATCTGTGGTATTAAAACAGCACAGATTCTTGAGGAGGAAAGGAAGGGAAGGCATAAATATATGCCCAGGCGTGGCTTTAGAGACTTGGGAACCCCCTCCTACTTACCACTGACTTGCGAATACTAACTCGCGGCTTGGGAATGGGCTTGGCGGGTTTGTTTTCGAAGCTTTCTGGGAGCGTTGAGGAATGCCCACCTTTTCTTGCTTGGAGTGCGAGCTGGTAGGCCACTTCAAATGCTTGTCCTAGGGTAAGTATGATTTCGTAGGCTAAATTCTGTTGCAAAAAATAAAGGGGGAAAAAGCATTTAATAATGGGTCTATTTCTTTTTTTTTTAATTTTATTTGCATAACATATGTGGGTAATTCTTCAACAATAACCCTTACATAGCTTTCCGTTACAAATTTTCCCCCCGACTCCCCACCCCTCCCCTAGATGGCAGGATATCCACTACATGTTAATAATGGGTCTATTTCAAGTGACAACAAGTATTAGCAAACACAGGAGGAGGAAGGCTAAGTATGACTTTGAACTATTCCATCTTTAGGTGATTCAGAAAACACCAACCAGAAAAACACATTTTAGGACCAATTTTAAGACAGCATCATCACTTCCTGAGCTTTCACTGGCATTTCTTTAAGAAAAATTTTGAGTTGGATGAAAGGGATTAGTTTTTCATTAGACATTCTAGTTTGTAGCCTGTGGGGTCCTCAATTTGTTTGCCAGATGAAAAATAATTCTTTTCTCTTTTCAATTCAATAAACATTAAATATGCAGAGCACTGTATTAAGCTCCTGGAGAAGAGGGAAGAACAGCTTAAGTAAGATATTCTGCACCTTCATGGAGTTTACAGTTTAATAACGAGATGTTTCCTCCTCCAAGAAAAAATGAAATTTTGTAGAAGCTGATAGATTGAGAGCTGGGCTAGAGGTGTGGGGGGGAGACTTCAGAGATTATTTGATTATTTGCTATATTCATTTTACAGATGAAGAACTGAGGCCCAAAGGGTTTAAGTAATTTATTGAAGGTTGCACATATAATGAGTAGTAAAGGCTCTAAAATTTACTGTTTATACTGTATTTCAGATGCCAAATGGAGGGGGTTTGAAAATTATATACAGAAGGTGCTAGGGTCATAGATAGTTTTAGTGGAATGGGTTTAGATTTGAGATTTCATTTAATGCACTTTCCAAGACGACATTGACATTTCTTACCAGTCTTCAGATGTTATAGGGAATCAAAGAACCATCAAGTTGAAAAAGACCTCAAAGTCTTATCAGAACAAAGTATCACCAAAGCTTTTTCTGCATGCCGATAACTCAGGGCAACTAGGATGGAGTCACTTCAATCCAATTTAACAATATTTTTTACCAATTCCTTTGGATCAGGTGAGGCAATCCCAAAGACATTGATAAAAGAACAAATAGTCCTTGCTCTGTAGGAGCCTACCTTCTCCTAAAGGTGAGAGGGACAGGAACAACTTGAATGCAGAGAAATCAATGAAAATAAGAAAAAAAAGTAATTACAAAGTATGAGAAGCAGAGATGATATATCCCCATTGGGAGTCAGCCTTGAAGTCAGGAAAATCTGGGAGACAGAATCCCTGGATTCAAATCTCAGCTCTGCTACTTATTACTAGGATATGTCTGCCGGCTCCCCAAGTTGTAGAAACCCCCCCATCCATGTGGTGGTAAGGAAATTTGCAAATTGGTGCAGTGCACAGAAAGAATTGTATATAGATTCTAGAAAGATCTGAGTTTAAATCCAGGCTCAGAACTTAGCTAGAGGTATGACCCTGTGCAGATCATTTAATCCTTCTCTGCCCCAATAAAATGAGGATAAAATAGTACCTACCTTCCAGGGTTGTTGAGAGGATAAAATGAAATAATATTTGTGAAACACTTACCAAACCTTCGAGTGCTATATAAATGTTAGCTTTCATTAATATTCTTATCAATAATCTCTCATGCCTTCCCCACTTCCCATACACATTGGAGAGAATCCTTCAGAGAAGAGACTAAGCTTTTCTTTAACATCTGCATCTCCATTAAAACACAACCAACATTTTGACTGCAGAGAAAAGCATTAGTCACTCAGACACAATCAGCTGCAGCAGCAGGCATAAAAACACTTTGTAAGTGGAGCCCAATTAAGTCTGCATGACTTGACATTTTCTGGTCTCCCTCTGGCCAAATTTGGCACTTTATGACCATCTTGGTGAGAGTGTCATTCCTTTCTGAACTTTCACTGGTGTTTCTTTAAAAAAATTAAATTAAATTTTTGGGGATAGCTTTTGTATTTATATAAGTTCATGGATTGAGAACTAGAAAAGGCTAGAGATATTATCTAATCTAACTACCTCATTTTTCAGATGGGTAAATTGAGACTTGCCCAGGGTCACTCAGCCAGTTAGTTTTGGAACTGCAGGTTCTTGCTCTCAAAAGCTGAGCGCTCCTTCCAGTATATAAGATTCCCCGGCAACTTCATTTCCAAATATAAATTCTTCCTGCTCACCTATTAAGCAAACCATTTCTTAGAACATGGTTTCTTAAACTTTTTTCACTTGTGACCCCTTTTCAACTGAGACATTTTTATATGACCCTGGTTATGCAGATTTATAAAATAGATAAACAAATCAAATATTTACAGATAATAAATCATAATTTCTTGAGCTCTCAATTCAGTTACAAAACCCCATATGGATCATAGCACAATGGAAAAAGCAAGAGAGAAAATTATTCTTCATACTGCTGTATGCACTATTCAGTACCCATACTTTCCCACTTCTGTGAAGAAGTAGGGGAAGGGGAATGGGTTTGGACCTATGATTTCATTAATGTGGGGAACTCAAAGGTAAGGAAACTCTCTCAACCAAAGCAGGTTGCCCCCTTCTTTGAAACTTACAGACTTAGTTGTCAAGTTGACTTTAAGTGACAAGTCTAGCATCACACAGTATGTGTCGGAGTTGGGACTGGAACCTTTGTCTTGTGGCTCCAGGGTCAGCCACTGTACCCCTGGGCTCAAAACAAAAAGGAATTCTGGAGCAAGGCTCTTCTGTGGGGTGTCCTGGCTGAAATTCAAGTGGAATTCTCTTTTGGAACTTGGAAAGGATACTCTTTTAGATGATAGAGTACTCCTCCACCAAACTCTCCTAGGAACCATTACTCATATATGATCAGTGCTTTCTGGGTTACAAAGAACTTTCCCCCCCACAAGCTTGTGAGGTAGGGAGGAGCAATGTTACTGCTCCAGACTTAAAAAAAGAAACAAACTTAGAGGTTCAATGACTCCAATAGTTTTCTGCTGCTTAGAAACAAAGTCCCAAAGTCCACTTTGTCAGGTCTTTCCCATTACTCCCCTATGAGAAATGATCTCCCATCTGTGCACCTATGGGCTGTTCCTTTTGGCTTGGAATGCCTTTCCTCCTCTTAAAAACCCCAGCTCCCTCCTAGGTACAGCTTATGTGCCATCTTCTAAGGGAAATCTTTCTTACTTCTGATAGCTCCCATTTCAAATGGGAGTATGTGTGTAATATATAAGTTTATGTATATATAATATATATATATATCATTCATGTAATATAAATATATACATATATACATGTATACTCACATACATATAAATATACATATAAAAATACATATAATATAAATCATATATGAATATATGTTATATAATAAATTATATATGTATATATATATATATATAGTGTGTGTGTGTGTGTGTGTAGGCAGAAAGACCTGAATTTGAATCTAGTTATGGATAATTCCTAGGTGTGTAGCTGTGGGCAAGTCATTTCACTCCATATTGGTTTTCTCATAAATTCTCACAAATTTCTCATAAATAAAATGGGGATAATAATAGCACTATCTTCTCAGGATTCTTGTGAGGATCAAATCAGATAATATTTGTGAAGTGCTTTGTAAGTCTGAAAGCACCATATAAATGTTAGCAGTTATTATATCTATCATCTCAAACTCCCTCTAAGGCTTCACAACTAGAAAATATACGAGCTAGGTTTTGAACTCAGCTCTCTAATGCTCAAGCTACTATATACCACATTTCATTTCAATTTTCACTGTTCTAGAGAGAGAAATAGGAATGGAACAGTGTAAACCGTTTCCTTTCTGAAATGGAAGCAATGGAGAAAACTCTAGGGTAAAGGGGTCTTAATGAAAGTGCCCCATGGAAAATGAGGCAGACCAAGGCTAAGGAGGAAAGAAGGGTGAAATTAAGAGAATTCTGAGGTCAAAGGCCCTGGGTCCAAATTCTGCCTTTGAGGCTTGTTATTTGTGTGACCCTGGGGAAATCCCTTTCCGAGCCTCAGTTTACTCATCTGTAAAATATGAATTGATATTATATGGCCCTGATGAGACATCTATCTAGGGGCCACTTAGTTATAGGATTATAGAAATTTTAAATCTTTGATCTTAAGATGCTAGATTAAAGATAGAAGGGGATTTTAGAGGCCATTGAGTCCAGCCTCCTCATTCTACAGACAAGGAAAGTGATATCCAGAGAGTATATGATACTTGTCCAGGGTCACATGGCTCATAAGTATTTGAGACAGATCTTTCAGACTGCAAGTCCAATCCACAGCCTCAAACTGCCTCTATGAGCCAGAATGGACTTTAAAGCAAGATATTGCCTTGACATTGTTTGTACTTTGTGTACTTTGATGCAAGATGGAATAGATCTTATTAGGATGGATGCTAATTTGATGCAGTACTGTGGTACTTTCCTCCCTTTTGCTTAGGAGATATTGCCCTTTGATGCTATATGTATATTTTGGGGTAATTAAGGAAGCTTTCAGAGCCTGTTAAGAATCCCTCCCACCTTTCCACCCTCAGCCCCAGTCAACATTGGGGCTGAATCACTTGCTTCCATAGATGAGGCAGACTTGTGCATTAATAATCCAAGTTTCCAAATACTAGTAGCTGACCATCACTGCACTGTGTAGCCCCATCAACATCAGCCCCACTCTCGGCAACGCCCAGCCTTCTTGGAATAATTTTCTTTTTCTTCTTTTTTTTTTTTTTTGCTTTTTACTGAGGCAATTGAGGTTCAGTGACTTGCCCAGGGTCACACAGCTAGGGAATGTTAAGTGTCTGAGACCAGATTTGAACTCAGGTACTCCTGACTTCAGGGCTGGTGCTCTATCCACTGCACCACCTAGCTGTCCCCTTGGAATAATTTTCAAGGAGGTTTTGGAATCTAACTAAAGAGCAGATATAGCATGACTCTATGGTGCACTGGGTAGAAGGATGGGACCTCTGAAGGTCCCAGCTGACATGAGTCTATGAGTCTATGTTCCATGATACTGCCTTCTGTCTGGTGCACTCAGAAGTGATGTGGATGATCGGGAGGAAAATTTCCAAAGAAATAATGATGACAATGCACACATCTTTAACTTTATAAAGTTTTTTCCTGCAATAATCCTAGGAGTGAATGAAGTCTCTAGATCATAGATTTGGAGCTGGAAAGGACCTTGGGACCATTTGGTCAAATCCCTTTATTTTTCAGATAGAAAAACTGAGTGGTTAAATGATTTTGTCTTCAGCCTATACATATGCTTAGAAAAATCAACCCCTTCCATCCCCTTAAAAAACCCCACAAACTAACATCTTCAAGGTGGAAGTCAATGACAATCATTATTTGGACTACTGGCTTGTTTCAAATGATTTCCTCTTTGTATGAGAAACAGAGGGAAATACAACTGCATGAGAAACAGGTTAACAGTTCAGGCACTTAGCTTTTAAGCAGTGCCCAGGGTCAGAAAGCTACCATCAGAGGCAGCCGAGTGAGTAAAGGATTCAGCTGGGAGATGTTTGGGGAGATTGGCTGGTTCCAGAGTTTAATCCCCAAGCACAATTATGTTCAGGGTTTAACAGTATTTAGCAGTTCTGATGGTGGGTGCCTGTGGCCATCACAGATAGCACTTGGGTTAGCAAGAACCTGGTTAATTCAGAAATAACGTTGCCCTGGATTCAAACTCAGGGAGTCTTGGCTCAAACATGTTCCAAATTCAGTTCTCTATTCACTAGATTCTACTGCCACACAGGTGGTAAGTAATGAAGGCAGATAATTGTCCACTGCCTTGATGGTTTCTCCATTGACTGAAAGTTACTGAGACAGTTGTCTAATTGCAAAAGCTAGATCGAATATGCATGAATAGCAATTCTTGAATCAAAAAAATATACATATGTGCATTTTTGGGTAAAATGTTTTATATTTGTAGAGGACTTCTATTATTTTGATACCATCTTGGTTAGGATGGAAACTTCCCTTAGCTGCTGTTTGACTAGCTCCAGCACGTCCATCTCCTCAGTGTGACCTCACTTGGGAGATGTAGGGAGGGGGTGCCTACTTTGTAGTTTCCCCAGGCATCCTGCCCAGGACCAGCTAATGCTCCAGACAGCTAAAGGGCAGCCTCCAGGCAAACTCTGTAGGAAGCATGTGAAGTGTGACCTACATTTAAGGATTTTAACATGAATCATTAGAGAAGCTCAGCAAACTGTCAAGCTTTAGGAAGAGAACCTTAACTAAGAATTAGGAAGATGATACATGACTATATTTCTCCAGAAGCTTGGAGATGAAACTGAGTTGACAAGCCTGAAATGATAGCTGTGGATCCTCTAAGTTTTTCACAGAGATCCAAAGGCAGGTTCATGATTAGACCAAGTGATGTTGGAACCTAATAGTGGAAGGTACTAGGTTTGGAGCCAGGAGTGGGGTAGAGTGCTTATGGTTCAAATCTCACTTTGCTCACATCCCTTTGGGATCATTAGACAAATCACTTAGCTTCTCTGGGACTCAGTTTCCCTATTCGTAAAATGAAGGGATTGGACCAAATGGTCTCCAAAGACCTTTTCAGCTTCCAAGATTATTATGGGGTAAAAGATATGGGAATTATCATCATTACTGTTTTTGAGGGAAGAGTTTTCTTCTCATCATATTTCTTCCAGGCTTTTTGGTCCCTCTCTATTCTTGCTAAGTCTAGTTCTCTTTAAAATCTCACCCACATTCAGAATAAAATAGCTTTGTGACTATGCAGTAAAGTCACAGAATTCATTGACATCACCCCAATTTTACATGTCGCTCTCCAAGGTATTACTAAGGAACTAAACTTGTTAGGTTAAGATGATAAAATGTTAAATGTTGCCTGAGGTTTCTGAATGTTCAGAAATTTTAGTGAATTTCATTACTCTATAGTTCCTATAGAAACACACTAACTGATGAGCTTGAACTGGTACTGAGACTTTCCAGGGCAGAGTACTGGAAATTTGGAATTTGAAGATTTTTTTTTTCCCTCTCATACCTACTAAGGTTTATCACTTTGGGCTTCATACCAAAGGGACTGTCATCCATTGGCTTAGTGAGACTCAGAAAAGAGGGCAAAACATAGCCTGATGAATTACACAGTACTGTTTTTTCTAATTTCTCTGGCACTGTGCTCCCCTACCTCGACCAAGCTCCTTTTATGAGAATTGACAGGGCCACAGCTCAGGATGGCAGGGCCACAGGCAACTCATGTGAAAGAAATGGGCCAGCCAGGGTGGATGGGGAAAAATGCTCGACTGTACCTTGCAAGCAATGCTATAACTAGTCAGAGGTCTTGGGGATAGGGAGCGTGTGCAGGGAGAAGAAGCTGATCCATTTCAAGAAGCTCATAAAGAATATATGAGAAAAGATGAAATCCCAGTGGACTCTGCAGTCAAACTCTAAGTAGAAATATATTCTGTAGATACATACATGTGTGTATATATATATCCATTTAATTGACTAACATTTATTAAGGGCCTACTATGTGTCAGGAACTCTGTATACATACACATACATACATATGCATGTATATAGGACATTTAGGTGGTACAGTGGGTAGAGTGCTGGTCCTGGAGACAGAGGACCTGAGTTCAAATCTGGCCTCAGACACTAGTTATTCGATCCTCCTGGGCAAGTCACACACCCCTGTTTGCCTCAGTTTCTTCATCAGTACAATAAGCTAGAGAAGGAAATGACAAACCACTTCAGTATCTTTACCAAGAAAATCCCAAATTGGGTTACAAAGAGTTGAATACAATAATTGATCCCAAAAATTCGTGTGTGTGTATACATACACACAGATGCACACATATATGCATATACACATATATGCACACACATGTGTGCATCTAAATCTAAAATCTAACATCTAAAATCACAGATTTACAACTTGAAGGAATTTTTAGAGACTACCCTCCCATTTTACAGATAAGGAAACTGAGGCCCAGAGAGTTTAAATTATTTGACTAGGGTCATGAAGCTAAAATAAGTGTTTAAGGACAGAATATTTTATCTCTTCCATAGAATTCCGGTTCCTTAAGTACATGGACTTCTGCCTTTTCCCTTTGGTTTTTGTATTCCCAGATCCCTGCACAGTGACTGGCATAGAGTAGTTGCTTTATAAGTGCTTGATGATTGAATGCTTTAAAAAAAAGGAAGTGGGGTTGTTGATATAAATCTGGATAATTGAAGGTTAAAGAGGTAACTCTTCATTGTTGGAAATCTTCCCAATGTATATTTGGTTTTTTTTCTTTGTCACATAGCAAGTGCCCTCCCTTCTAGGACCACCTGAATCCATCTGGAATATGTTGTCTGTCATTAGAATATAAGATCCCTGAGGGCAAGAACTGCTTCATTTTTGTATTTGTACCTCCAGCACTTAGCACTGGTCCTGGGTACAAAGAAATAAAGGGCTTAATAAAAGTTGTTTAATAACTATCTACTTGTTACAGGTTAGAGGGAAGAAAGATTTATGGACAAATGACTGACATAAAAAAGGAAAAAAATGTATCTGTCCACTTCTTTGCCTTAGGACATAGAATAAAGTTCATTCATGGAAAATGTTGTAGTACCTCAAGATCATCCATCCTTCTCAAGATAAATGATGATTATATTAGCCGTAGAAAAGCTTCATGACCTAGTGGAGAAAGCTTGTCTTGGAGCCAGGAAAACCTGGGTTTCAATCCTCCTCTGACATACAGTCTATGTGACTCTGGGGAAGTGAGTTACCCTCTCAGTTCTATAGGCAACTCTCTAAGACCATAAATTGCTGGTAAGGTGCCAACTCGAATTGGTGGAAGGAGGTTTCCTCACTTGGGAATTACTTATATCAGTGAAATCATGGGTCTAAACTCTAAATCTAAAAGACTATAATTTGTGTGTGTGTGTGTGTGTGTGTGTATACATATATGGGAAGGGACCCTAGATGAGTGATTAAGTGCCAGATCACATAGGCTGTAAGTATCAAAGGCAAGATTTGCATCCCAAAGTCTTCTGTCTTCAGTTCTCTTCTCATTGAGCCACATTAAGTTTCTGCCCATTTTTTCAAGAGATTTAGGTCAATACTTGGTCAGTCCTGGAGGCTGACTGTATATTAACACATGCTATGCTCATTTTTTTCTTTTTCTTTTATTTTTTTTCTCTCTCGTGGTTTTTCCCTTTTGTTCTATTTTTTCTTTTTCTGAGCTGAGGCAATTGGGGTTAAGTGACTTGCCCAGGGCCATATAGTGTTAAGTGTCAGAGATCAAGTTTGAACTCAGGTCCTCCTGACTTCAGGGCCGGTGCTCTATCCACTGCACCACCTAACTGCCCCTGTTCTGATTTTTTTTCTTCCAACATGATTCATAAAGAAATGTGTATTAAAAATGAATGTAGGGGCAACTAGGTGGCGCAGTGGTTAGAGCACCAGCCCTGAAGTCAGGAGGACCTGAGTTCAAATCTGGTCTCAGACACTTCCTAGCTGTGTGACCCTGGGCAAGTCACTTAACCCCAATTGCCTCAGCAAAAAGCAAAAAAAAAAAAAAGAATATACATTTATAACCAGAAAAAATTAAACTAAAAAAAAATGCTTGGTCCTTACTCTAGGGATATGTATATTTTCCCAATAATCTGTGGCATAGAATGGCAGAATTTTTGAGTTGGAAAGGACCCCAGTGGCCATCATACCGGGAAGAGGCCCTTTTATGGCATAATCAACAAGTGGCCATTGAGCCTCCATCTAAGTACTTCCAGAATAGGAGCAGCTAATTTCACATCTTGACAGCAACAATTGTTATAAAGCTCTTCCTTCTATCAAATCTACATTTGTCTCATGGTAACTTCTGTCTCTGGCTCTTCATTCTGCTCTCTCTCCTACTCAGATCTTGAGATCACCTTGCAGAAATTTCCTTCACAGATTTGTGGAGTAAGCTATTTGTGTCTTGATGAACCTGGATTTCTCTTATAGATCAAAGATCTCTGGAACATTGGATAGAGTACCACCCTGAGAATTAGGAAAATCTTGGGGGTATAATTCCCTCCTTAGACACTTACTGTGTGACCATGGAGAAACTTTTCCATTTTTTGACCCCCCTCAGTTTCCTTATCTGTCAAATGGTCATAATGATATCAGCCACAACACACCATTGAAGTAGAAAGTACTTGGCCACCCTTTAAATATAAATATCATATATCCGGGAAATAGTATTCTTTCATAATCTGACATTAAAACGTAAAATAATTACCTACTCCATCCCGCAGCCCCCTAAAAAACCTTACTCAAAAGCATTGGAATCATCTAGGGCTGACTTCAAAGAGATTTGAGGAGAGGGAAGATTGGCTAGTGATTATAACTTTGAGTAGAGATCATCTTGAATGTATATAATTAAGATTACTGATTCGTTGTTCCATTGCTTCTCAAGTAATAGACTTTCAACTGCTCTTCTTGCTTCCATTTTTTCTCCACCTTTAATCTATTCTCTACACAGCAGATTCAATAATTTTCCAAAAGCATGAGGCAGAACACTTTCAGTGGCTCCCTACTTGCCTACAGAATTCATTGAATTCCTTCCCTAGTTGAGATTTGTTGCCTATAATCTGATTCCCCCAGCCTATCTTCCTGACCTTTTTAACATTGCTTTCTGGCTTAATGTTTTCTTTTTTTAAACATTTCAGCCAAATTGAAATCCTAGAACTTCCTGATTTTTTTTTTTTTTGGTTGCCCTTTCATATCTCTACATATTTTTATAGGCCAATCTCTAATCCTGATATGCATTCCTTCCACTCACTCAGTCAACAAGCATTTATTAAGCATCATGCTAAGTTCTGGGATACTTGTTGAAATCCTTGCCACCCTATTTCCCCAGTCCTCTGATAATGGTCTCTCCTTTCTCAATTTTTCCAAAAGCATTTTTGTTCAAATCTTTCCTTCATCCCTATCAAATCCTGTCACATAATATTATTTGTGTATGTCTGGGTTCTGTTATTAAATTGTAAATAACGTGAGGGCAAAAACTAGCTCCTTTATTACCTTTGGATTCTTTTTTTATTGTAGTAAGCTTATTTTTATTACACATTGCTTTATGGATCATTTTGGGAGAGAAAAATCAGAGCAAAAGGAAAAAATCATGGGACAGATTAAAAAAAAGTTAGTAATAGGGGAGAATTAATTTCTTCTTTCAGAGGAATTGGTATAATATTTGACTGCTTTGTTCTGTCTGGGATTTTTTCTGTAAAAACTGACATTCTCTTCATTCAATAAACATTTATTAAGTGCCAGGTGCAGTGCTAAGTACTGGACTTTTTGATTTCAATGGTAGTCAGGGACTCTTGAGAGAACTTCTCCTGCTAGTTCAGGTTGGCACTTGCCCTCCCAGCTTCTAGACTCTGAGAGCTGCCCAGAAATGCTGAGAAGTGAAGTGACTTTGCTCATGTTCCTATGGCTAATCCATATTAGATGTGGGATTCCAACTAATGTTTTCCTGAATCTAAGCCCAACTCCCTAGCCACTGCCAAGACTGCTTTTTTGGTTAACATTTGTGTTTCACTAAATGCAGTCCCTTTTATAGATAAGCTCTTGCTGAGAATGTATAGAAGAGGAAGATGGGGAATATTGTCCTTCATGCACAGCCACCCACCATCATGACAATTCCTCAAACAGTTCCTGGTGCACCTTCCCTTGACTGAATTTTTCCATTGCAAGGCAACGGAAAGACAAGCTTGATTAAAAATATCAAAGGCAGTGAGGGCAACACGTATTCTGAGGATTAGCAAAGTGAGAATTAACAAGGGTCTTGCTGCAAAGTCACGTCTCTTCAATGTTATTGTTTTGTTTTTTGGTTGGAAGGGAAAATAATCTTTTTTTTTTTATGCTTCAGATCTCCTGAATGTAGCTGTCTCTAGAGCTTGAGAAAACTAGATATCCCCATAATAGGATGTGTCTGAATTATTTCTCATCCAGTGAGCATAGTTTTATTTATGGGAAATCAGCTCAAGGATTATCAAAAAGAATTGACTTGTTGACACATATTTTAGGAGAGTCATGGTCTCCTTCCTCTGGCTACTTCTATAGGGATGCAGAGAATGGCTCCTCCAGTCCTTATTTATCAGATGGTTTTTAGATGATATGTACAAGCAATTGAATCATTTGATGACCAAGCTTCAGGCTTAATTGAGCCAGGCAGCATGATACAGTCTGAGTTTGAATGTTTTCTCTAATGTTACTCTAAAGAAGTCATTTTTTTCCATTTCAATTTATTTATTTATAAAAACAAAATAACACTATCCTCATGGGGTGATTTCACAGGCCCAAAGATCTAGGTCTGGGAAGGACTGCAGAAGTGATTTAGTCTAGCTCTTTCATTTTACAAATAGAGGAGACTGAGATTCAGAGAGAAGGTCTTATAGGGAGCAAGTTACTGATATCATCCTTAGTTTGGCACTCTAAGTTCAGTGCCTTTTTTTTTTTTCTATTGCCTCTCTCTCCTGTGGTGAATATAAATGAAGTAATATATACAAGATGCTTTGCAATTAAAGCAGCATGTAAATGTGTGACAATTATTATACATTTCTAAATTTAGCTAGATTGGCTAATAGATATATAGGCTCTCATACTTGAAGCCTCTTCATCTTGATGGCGCCTTCAAAAGCTTCAGATATGGACTTGAATCCAGCGTCATCTCTGCTCATGGGAGAACCTATAAGCTATATGCATTTTAGTGGAAGAGGTAACAATATATTGCAGCCAATCAAGCAAGCATTAAGTGCCTACTCTATGCCAGGTGTTGAGCTGGGTGCTGGTGATAGAAAACCTTAGAGAACTAAATGAGGCTTGAGCTCTTAGGTAACCCAGCCAGGGCTGTAGAGTTGTTCCATGTTAGAAGCAGGACTGGCCTTTTCCATCTGCTCCTCACATGCAGTATTCAATCTCTCACCTCCATGCATTTGTACTGGAATGTTGCCAGGCACTCCCTCCTTATCTCTACCTCATAGAGCCTCTCCCTTTAAGATTAAGATACAAGACTGTAGCTTTTGTGGTGATCCAGATCTTAGTCTTTGTGATCCTGTTTGGGATTTTCTAGGCAGACACTGAAATGGTTTGCCATTTCCTTGTTCAGCTCCTTTTTACAGAAAAAGATACTAAAGGTTAAGTCAATGGCCTAGGTCATGCAGCTAGTAAGTGTCTGAAGCTGAATTTCCTTTCCCCTCCTCTGTCTCTCTGTCTGTCTCTGCCTCTCTGTCTGTCTGTCTCTGCCTCTCTGTCTGTCTGTCTCTGCCTCTCTGTCTGTCTCTGTCTCTCTGTTTGTCTCTGTCTCTCTGTCTGTCTCTGTCTCTCTGTCTGTCTCTGTCTCTCTGTCTGTCTCTCCCCCTTCCTAACTCCCTTAATCCCCCTCTCCGTCTCTATCCCTCTCTTCCCTCCCTGTGCCTTTCTCTTTTATTAAAATATAAATTTCCTATGAATAGTTTGTTTTATTCTTTGTCCTTGCATTTCCAGCACTCAGTTCAAGTATTTCTGATTACAAAACGAGACTGCTATATTATCTAATGTTAATAAAGAGATATAGATACACATGACTGTGACACTTTAAATATATGCATTTAAATACTGTGACTTATAAGAAGACTTGGGTTCAAATGCTCACCTCTAACTGGCTATGTGACCTTGAGCAAGTCCCTTAACACGTGTCTGCTTTCTCTCAGGGTTGTTGTGAGGATCAAATGAGATAACTGTAAAATGTTTAGCACAGTGCCTTGCACACAACAGGAGCTTAATAAACTTGCCCCCTATAACCTCCCTCCAGGTGACATTTTAAGATTTTAAGTTGCAAAAAAAAAAAAAAATGCTGGCCTCGATTGGTAGTGGGAATTTGCCCACCTGGGACTTCCTTGTATTGATGAAATCCTAGGTGTAATCTCTAGCCATCGTCGCATAGAAATAAGGAAAAAAATGTCGATAGAGCACATTGCAACCTTCAGTGTGTTACATGCAGTCCAGTTATGATTAGGGGTGGTATATTCATTTATACACATGATGTACCTACCAGTTGACCTTGTTGGTAACGAGAGATATTGGAAGAATGACCTACAAAATGTCCATGGGCTCTGCCAGGCAGCAAATAGCCTCTCTAATGAACTACATTTTCTTTTAAAATAAGCTCTCACTGATTTAGGGATGTGGTCAGGCCATTATGCTGTGAATTTCTTCATGATTCCCCATCAGGAGCCATGTAAGAGACTTCTACAGATGTTTATTTAAAAAGGCTTTAAGGCTTTAAAACTTGGACGGAATATATAACTGCCCTACATAAAGATAGGTCTCTGGTCAAAGAGGAGAAATGGTGGTTTAAATTTACTGAGAGGAGGGTAAACAAAGCCTCCCTTATCTTTAAAGATTGCTCAAAGACCCCAGGTCCAAGCTGGTCACCTTGGCAAGTATTTTGGGCAATGAGGCAGAGTATGGTTTCCCCAAAGATTATTTAAATGTGGATTTCAGCGGAGTGGAGGACAGTGGAGGAGGAAAGGGGAAAGCTAAAGTTTTGGAGTTTCTAGACCATTCTGACAAATTTACCATCTTTATATAGTTCACATGGATAAACTTTAAGATTCAGGAAGCACAGGGATGGCTGGGTGGTACAGTGGATAGAGCACCAGCCCTCAAGTCAGGAGGACCTGAGTTCAAAGCTGATCTCAGACACTTAACATTCCCTAGCTGTGTGACCCTGGGCAAGTCATTTAACCCCAATTGCCTCAGCAAAAAACAAACAAACCAAAAAGATTCAGGAAGCACTTTCCCAAGGAGTAGATGGCACAAGTATTTATATCCTAATTTTACAAAACAGGAAAATGAGGTCTAGAAAATTTTAAGCCACTAACCCCAAAGTCATGAATCTAGATCTTTCTATTAATAATACTAGGTACTATTTATTCAGTCTTTTAAGGTTTGCAAAGCACTTTACATATGTTGTCTCCTTTGATTCTGGGTTTTCTTGACTTCAAGTCCACTGTAACACCTAGTGGCTTCCACTAATCCTTTTTTTCATTAAAAACTTAATTTTTTTCTCAATTACATATAAAAATAATTTTTAACATTTGTTTTAAAAATTCCAATAATCCTCAAAAACTGGCACATTTACATTGGGCTTCCAGGCTTACAAAGGATTTTATACATACAATTTCATTTGATTCTTACAAATGTGACAAGGAGATATTGTTATACAAGTAGGCAAGTACCTCTTCCTCCTCTTCCTCCTCCTCCATCATAACCTACAGTGACCAGTGATTTCATTGGTGCAGAGAATTTCCAGTCAAGAAATTCCCTTCATCAGTGCCAATCAGCACCTTAGGTGCAAAAATTGCTCAGGCAATTTAATTGCCTAGAGCACTGAAATAAAGTGACTTGTCCAGAGTCACATAGCCACTGTAAAAGGCACAACTTTAACTACATCTTCCTAACTCTAAGGGCAGTATTCTATGTGTTTAAATAAAGGATTTTTAACCTGGGGTTCAGAGACCCCTCTGATGGATAGATTTCAAGGAGTTTTGTGAGTCTGTTGTTATAAAGAATAATTTAATAGCTGGAGACATCATCAACATCTTGACTTTTATCTTATTATGATGACTTTGGCAGAGAGACTGATGCTAACGATTCTTTCTTACTTAAATCTAAGTCATGAACAAATCAAGACATCACTCTTGAGCTGTCATTGGTTCTTCGAGAATGAAGGATGAACAATATTTTGATAACTATTTCAATTATAATTGTTTTCCTTTGACATCCTAAGTATTTTATTTTATATATTTTTTAAATTATGAAAAGAGTCCCAAAGGGGGAAAGCTATGGACTCTTGTGATTCCATAGATCTGATATGGAGAATTCTACTGCATCAATGCAAGTCACCATCTTCCTAGGGCACTGATGCCACAATCTGTGTCATCATGAGAGTCAACAGTAGAATTTGAACTTAGGCTTGCAGACTCCAAGGTTAGCTTTGTGCCAGTTAAAGGGCATGAGGAGATCTAAGTATTCTAAGTTGCTGTACCTTTAGATTCACTGTGAGGAAAAAGAAGTACTCAAACAACAACTATGTGAAAGATTATTTTTTGAAGTTGAAATCTCTGACTTTAGTAGAGGGATCATTGCTATGTTTGGTTAGGAAGTGAAAATAGAGTCGATGTCAGTGTGCCTCTTAATGGAGATCTTAGAGTAATTACAGTGAGGTCACCATCTGAGGGATGTGCAAGGTTTCTGGGTAAAATGCTTTTTTCTTGTTAACATCACAGCAGGGAGCTGAGGCTCTGCTCTGGGGCAAGGCAATGGGCCAACTTTTGACCATCTGGAGCTGGTTCCTGAGACACCACCATCCTGGTCTGGCTTGAAAGGGGGTGAAAGAAAAAGGCCAAATTTCCAGCTGGGATGTCGAGAGGTAATCTTGAAACACACACACACACTCTCACTCTTTCTCTCACATCTGGAGAGGGGAAGGAGGGACTACATTCTCATTGCAAATTAAACAACTGCATTTCAGGGAATGGCAAGATCTGACTAATTGCTTAATTTGCCAGGTTTAATGGGGTTGTGAACAGGAGGGAAGGAAGAGAAAATTTATCCTTTTGCGTATTGAAGGGAGCAACTTTAATTAATGCATTAATAGGGCAAAGCTCTCCTGAGGGAATTCCTGGTGCAGGGAGTCCCTCAACCTATAAGACCTATCACCTCTTTGTGGTTTAGGAGATGAGTAAAGTGTTTGAACAGAGAGAGATTAGGTGACTTGTTCCAGGATTACACTAAAAAAATCTGATTTCCTTAGGGAAGCAATAAGGAGAATTTCTTTATAGGCGGCCTTGCAATTTAGAGAGCTGCCCAGGTCACTGAGAGGTTAAAGTGATTTGCTTTTTCAGGGTTCTGGAAAACATTATCTATTTATAAGTTATGTAAGTAAGTGGTACAATGGATAGAATAGTGGGCCTAGAATCACAAAGTCCTGAATTTAAATCTGGCCTCAGGCACTTTCTAGAAATGTGACCCTGGGCAAGTTATTTTACCCTGTTTGATTCAGTTTTTTCATCTGTAAAATGAGCTGGAAAAGAAAATGTCAAACCAGTGCAGTATTTTTGTCAAAAAAAATCCCAAGAGGGGTCTAGTCAGTTTGACATGACTGAAAAACTACTAAACAATAGTAACAAACAATCAACTAAACAAATCTTCTTAAAAAAGAAACAGTTTGGGGAAGCTAGTTGGCACAGTGGGTAGAGCACCAGCCCTGAAGTCAGGAGAACCTAAGTTCAAATGGTCTCAGACACTTAACATTCCCTAGCTGTGTGACCCTGGGCAAGTCACTTAACCTCAATTGCCTCAGGGAAAAAAAAAGAGAAACCGTTTGAGGGGAGTGTATATGTGTGTGTGTGTGTGTGTGTGTGTGTGTATGATAACATGTCTTAATTTACCCTTCTCCCTTCCCCCTTTCCTAATCCTCAGGCATTTACATTTTAAGGTAGGAGCTTGTCCATAAATCTCTGATGGGTAGGGAAGTAGGAGAAGGTCTTGATACCATCCTTGTGTCCCATATGGAAAGAGGAAATAACTTTTCACCCTATTTAAGTCTACTTAAAAATTTCACAAGCACTTAATAAATTAAGGAATTTAATATTCCTCATTACCCATGCTGAAAAAGCATTGTACAAGCACTTAAAAGGATAAAAAGAAGAAGAGAGATGGCTGAGGACATATACCTTGTCTATCCTGTCTTAAAAAATGCAACAGCTTAGGATCCTTAATAACAGAGCATTTATATGATGTTCTTAAAAGGTTTTACAATCATCACCTCATTTAATCCTCACAACAGAGAGAGATAAGTGCCACTAAGTACTAGGGTCACACACTTAGTAAGTGTCTGAGATCATATTTGAGCTCAAGTCTCCTGACTCAGGTCCAGCTCTCTATTTTCTGTGTCACCTAGATTGGATGGCTCTCTCCTTCACTCAGAAAAAAAATTTCCCTTATCCTTTATCTTCCATGGTACAATGGAAAAGAAGGTTGAACTTGGAGACTTGGTACTTGAGTTCATATCCTACCTCTGCTGAATCTGTGTGAATTTAGGTAAATCATCTAATTTCTATTTGCCTCAGTTTCCTGATTGTAAAATGAAAGGGTTGAACTGATTGGCACTTGAGATCTATTAGCCTAGAATCCTTCAATAGATTTCATTTTGAGTTCTATAGAATCCCTTCCAGAATGAGTATATGGGCCAATATGGAGCCAACTTGTTTTTTCCTTCTTGTTGGTAGTATTTGGTTTTACTGGGATTAGACAACTCAAAACAATGAGTATTGTAGGAGGCAATGAAAATGATAGTAATTTCCAGCTGGTCTTTGGAAGAGACTTGGAAAAGGGGAGTTAAAAGGAAGGAGCTGTCCTTGCTATCAACGAATGGGTTTTGTTAAACCAAAAATTTTGGGCAATAAAAACAAACAAACGAAAATTAGACTTCTGAAGCTCATGAATCTTGTGTGTTCGTATAACATGTTGTATACATGCCTGCAAAAAATTTATACTAATTTGAGGAGAAAAGTTTCTGAATCTTTTTTTTTTTTTTTGGCTGAGGCAGTTGAGGTTATGTGACTTGCCCAGGGCCACAGCTAGGAAGTGTTAAGTGTCTGAGACCAGATTTGAACTCAGGTCCTCCTGACTTCAGGGCTGGGGCTCTATCCAGGGCACCACCCTGCTGTCCCCAAGTTTCTGAATTCTACCTAAGCCCCAAACTACAGTTGATCCAAGTGTATCAGTATATAGTACACATAACAGTTCTGTTACTCAAAGGGACTTTAAATAGAAATAAAATCCCAGGACTCACCACATCAAAGGCTGTGAACACATGGCAGTAATGGTGATTTGATTTCAAGTCTTTTGTGATATATGCAAATGTGGAGAGATCCTCAGGATCCTGAGCAGCACAGGAGATGTTCCGGATTTCATGCTCAGCAATAATGTTCTGGAAGAAGAAAAAAAGACCATATTTCCCATTTTTTAGTCACAAGATAAAATGAATAACACAGGCATTAGCAGTAGCTTTTTGTGCTGAAATTATTTCACAACATTCAAACCAATCCAAGAATTCATTAAATAACTAGTATATGCAAATCACTGTCTTAGGAACAGAGATACAAAGACAAAATGAAAAATAGTTCCTGCCCTGAATGAGTTTACCTTCTATTGAGAAGATATAACATAAACAGAATCATAATAATAGCATTTTATAGAATTTTAAGGTTTGCAAAAGTATTTTACAAATATTGATCTCATGCATATAATACATATTCATTATATGTATATGATACATATTTATTATATATATTTATAACATGTATAATATATTAGCACAATACTTGCCACATAGGTACTATATAAATTCTAGCTATTAATATAATTTTGTTATATATATGTACATTTGTATATAGGCATACCTATCAGCATATAAATTCATTAGCACAATTACCTGGAAAATAATAGGTATTATGCAAATTCTAGCTATTATAATAATGTTATATTTATGTGAATATATATGTATGTGCATATACCTGAGTGCATGGATGTACATAGTATATAATTCATTAGCACAATGCCTGGCAAATAGATGTTATATAAATGTCACCTATTGTTATATTCTTATTATGCAAATATATAATACATATGCATTTCTATATCTGTATTATCTATCTACCTACCTACCTCTCTCCCCCCTTTTTCTCTTCCTCACCCTCACCTGTTTTAGGAGGGGGAGAGTACTAAGGGATAAAGAGATTTTATGTGGGTGATGATAATATCTTAAAAAAAGCTAGAAATTTTGAGGGATGGTAATGTGGAGGGAAGGCATGAGAAACAGACTCAGCAAAGGCCTAGAGATAGAATATGCGTTCAGAGGAAAAGCAAGTAGGACACTTTGATTGGAAGGTAGAGATTTAGATTATTCAGGGCTTCACTACAGTTTTAGTCCTTGATGAAGAGTTTGTAATTTTTACGATAGAGGCAATAGGGAGTCATTGAAAGTTTTTGAATATGCTCTATACAACTTCAGCAAGAAAAAAGATGACAGGAATGAAATAGAAATAATTGGATTGAAAGCTTTTTGAGGTAGACACTG
>JAJPUD010019897.1:0-16863 GCA_023553655.1 Myrmecobius fasciatus
GCAGGAAAGTAGGAGGGGACGGAGATATTAGAAGAGGGAAGAGTGATGGAAAAGAGGCCACATTGAGGGAGGAACTGGTCAGAAACAAAACAGTTTTGAGGAAGAACAGAGTGAAAGGAAAGAGAGAACAGAATAAACAAGGGAAGAAATCTAAACAGCAATTGTAATTATGAAAAAAAAATTAAGCAAGTTTCTCCGATGAAGGCCTCAATTCTCAAATGTATAGGGATCTGAGTCAAACTCATAAAAAAAATGAATCACTTCCCAGTTGATAAATGATCAAAACACATGATTTTTACCTGAAAGGATTATAAAGTCATGCATATGCTTTGACCTAACAATACCACTACTAAGCAAGCATTCCAAAAGAGATTAAGAAAAAAAGGAAAAGAACTTATATTCATAAAAAATGTTTATGGCAGATCTTTTCTGAGAGCAAACCATTGGAGATTGAGAGGATGTTCATCACTTGGGGAATGGCTGTACAATCTGTCATGGTATTATGAAGGGATATTTTAGTTTTATAAGAAATGAACAGCAAAATGCTATGAAAAAAACCTGGAAATTCCTCCATGAATTCAATCAAAGTGAAATATACTGTCTACATAGTAATATCAAAGTTGTGGAATGATGATCAGTTGTGAATAACTTTGCTATTCTCAGCAATATGATCATACAAGACTACTCTTAAGGATCTTTTGTGAAAAAAAAAAATGTTTGTTAGCCATACCCAGAGAAAGAACTGATTGTGTCTAAATACAAACTGAAGCATATTAAAAACAAAACAAAACAAAAAAAAAACCTTTCTTTTTCTTGATTTTGTGTGTGTGTGTGTGTGTGTGAGAGAGAGAGAGAGAGAAATAGACAGAGACAGAGACAGAGAGACAGAGACAAAGACAGAGACACATAGAGAGAGATCCATGTTTTCTTTTGCAACATGACTTATATGGTATTATTTTGTATCATTTCAAGCGGCCCTTCTTAATGAGGTGGAATGTGGAGGGAAGGAAGGAGAACTTGAAACTCAAAATTTTAAAAACAAATATTAAAAAAAAATGTTTTACATGTAACTGGGGAAAATAAAAAAAAATTTAAACAAAAAATTGCTATCCCAAAAAACAACAATAATAACAGTATATCAGTTTATCTGATTTCCTACATCACATAAAAACTAAAAAAGTTGAATATATCCAATATTTGTCATCTAATAAAATTTTAGGTGTAGTAGATGAAATTTCAGTGTTTTATTATTTGTATGTCGTTTTTCCTGATTGAAGGAACATTTTAAAGGATTTTTGAAATTTTTTAATACTTCTTTAGAAAACTTTAAAAAATTTCTTTTGCCACTTATCTAATAACCTTGCTTCTTTTGGGTTGCATTTCTGAATCAAGGAAAGATTGTACTGATTATATCACCAAAGAGATATAAAATTGACTATATCCTTTTGGTTTATCATTATCCTTACTAGGTTTGTTTTCCAAGGTGGTAAGAGAACAATGAATGAAAAGAACTTACATGTTCAAAGATATTTATAGCACCTCTCTTTGTGATGAAAAAATGTTGAGAGAATTCCCTTCAATCAAGGAATGGCTAAGCAACTTGTGGTATATTATTATAAAGAAATACTAGTATGTTAAAAAATAATAAGCTGGTTGATTTTCGAAAAAAAACATTGCAGAGGCTTTCTTGAAGCAATGAAGAATGAAATGAGCAGAAGCAACACAATTTTATACATAATAACAGCAATATTTTTCTAATAACTTTGAAAAAGTAAGTCATTTTGAGTATTATAAACACTCAAATCAATTAAAAAGTACCTTTAAAAGAAGAAGCTATCCACGTGTAGGAAAAGAATTGATTAATAGAAGTAAGTCTAGTATGGTGTTACACACACATACACACACACACACTATTTTATATTTAATAGCAGATTTCTATAGGGTGGGATAAAGAGTGAAGGAGAAAAAAGAAAAAAAATAAGATGAGTAGTGATGACAGAAAAGTAGCAGTAATGTAAAAATAAGGTGCACCAATTAAACATGTTTAAAAAAAATAAAAAGCTCCAAGAGTACAATTTAGTGATTAGATTCAAATATTTGCGTTTCTTTATTTTTATCAAAGCTAATAACCATAATACATACCTACACACTGATACTCCTCATAAATACTATGGCTGTGATGCCACATTAAAAAGCTTCTTAGAATTGATATGACAAATGTTGAGTGTAAAGACTTCTTTCAAACTTCAACAATCATAATTGATACATGTTTTACTGTTATTGTGAGATTTACTTGATTTCCCCTTATTGTTAGCACTCTCAGTCCCTTGAAAATATTTTTTTCACATATCTTTAATTTCTTTAACTGTATATCCTTAATATCTTCTCAAGACAATAAAAACTCCTTGAGATGTGAATTGCTTTAATTTGTGCCACAATACCTACTATGGAGTATTGCTTTATATTTATTGAATTTAGTTAAAATATTGACTATTATGTAAGATATTAAAATAAACATGGTTCAAGAATCTATTCTATATAGCATAGAATTAAGTTTCTATGAAAAGAACATAAAAATATTTAGAAAGTAGCAGAGAAAAGCAGGATAGTTTTGAAATTGCCTTATTTATTGCATAATTTTGAAAGTAAACAGTATGAAATAGAAATTCATAGTTTTATATTAAATTCTTTTTTATGTTGTGCTATGTATATGGAAATGCTCTTTTTTGTATTCAAGATCAAAATGAATAAATATATATAAAAAGTTTGTTCACTTCTGGGGGTGGAGCCAATATGGAAAAGTAAAGTCAGAAAACTCCTTGAGGTCTCCCAGTTTCCCTCTAAAACCACATGAAACCAAGCCTCTGAATAGAGTCTGATGGAATAAAACCTCCAGATCAAAGTAGATGGGAAAAACTTTAAAAAAGGTAAGTCTCCCTGGAGTGAAAAGAGTGTTTAGGCCAGATCAGAAAGACTTTGGAAAGCTGGTGAGAGGATTATAATCATAGCAAATCAGCAACTAAGACCCTCAATCCTGGCTAAGTAGAGGAGATAATCAGGGGACAGCTTCCAGTCCCAGCTCAGAAGGCAAACTCTGGGAAAAAAGCATGGAAAGTTACCTCCTGTAAACACAAGGGGTCCCTATGTTCAAAGCCAAGCTTCAGAGCTACATAAGAAGCTTGAGACAGTGTCCACTTTACCCCAGGTACAGAGCTCAACCATAAAAGTAAAAAAAAAAAAAAAAAAAAAAAAGAAGAGGAAATGCCAAAATAAAAGGAAAGAAAATGAGCAAGAAACAGAAGAGAACTTTAACAATAGAAATCTATGATGGTGACAGAGCAGATAAAAACACAATCTCAGATGAGGACAGAATGTCCACAGAAGAAATCTCAAAGAGTGATATGAGTTGGTTTCAAACCCAAAGAGGATTCTTGGAAGTGCTCATAAAAGACTTTAAAAGACAAATAAAGAGAGGTACAAAAAATGCATGAGAGAGTCAACAGCTTGGACAAGGAAAGAAAAAAATTGTCTGAAGAAAACAACTCCTTAAACAATGGAATTAACCAAATGGAGAAAGAGATACAAAAGCTAACTAAAGAAAATCCCATATTAAAAACTGGAACAGAGAAAATAGAAGCTAATGACTTTTTGAGACAGTAAGAATCAGTCAAATAAACTAAATGGAATGAAAAAAGTGGAATAAAGTAGAATATCTCATTGGAAAAAAACAGATGGCCTGGATAATATATCCAGAAGAGACAATTTAAAAATTATTGGCATACCTGAAGGCCATGACCAAGAAAAGAGTATGGATAGCATTCTATAAGAGATAAGTGAGAAAAATTACCCCAATATTCTAGAAACAGAGGGGGAAATATTGATTGAAAGAATCATCAATCACCTTCAGTAAGAGATCCTTACAAGCCATGAAGTCAGGAGGATCTGAGTTCAAATTTGATCTAGCTCATTCCCTAGCTGTGTGACCCTTGGCAAGTCACTTAATCCCAATTGCCTCAGCAAAAACAAAAAAAAAGAGAGAGAGAGAGAGAGAGAGAGAGAGAGAGAACAAGGAAAACACCACATGGAATATTGGTGTAAAATTCCAGAATTACAATCTCAAGGGAAAAAAATATTGCAAGTTTCCAGACAAAACCAATTCAAATTTTAAGGAGCAACACTCAAACGTGCCCAGGATGTGGCAGCTTCTAAAATAATGGGTAAGAAGGCTTGGAATGCCATATTACAGAAGGCCAAGAACCTAGAGTTACAATCAAGAATTAACTACACAGTGAGATTCAGCATCATTTTTTGAGAGAGAAGATGGAGTTTTAATAAAGTAAGACTTTAAATATTTTTATTGAAAAAACAGAACTAAACAGAAATTTTAATGTACAACCTCAGGGCTCAAGAGAAGCATAGAAAGATAATACAGGGGAAAATTTCATATATATATATGTGTGTGTGTGTGTGTGTGTGTGTTTGTGTGTGTGTGTATGTGTTAAGCTGTTTGCATCCCTAGATAGGAAAACATTATCTATAACTCTGGAGAAATGTATCTATCACTGGGCAGACAGAGGGAGGCATCACATGGATTGAGGATGTGTTTGTGAATGGACTCTGATGTGATGACATCAAGAAAAAGACATTAAGGGCTGGAAAAAGGTCTATACTGGAAAGAGAGGAAAGGGGAGGTATAACAGGGCAATTAGTTCACAAGAAGAGGTTCAAAAGACCTATTACAATGAAGGGAAAAAGGGAGGGGGAGCACTGTATGAAGATTGATCTGATATTTTGGCTCTAAGAGGGAATAACTTAATCATTCAGCTAGATATAGAAATTTATCTAACCCTATAAAGAAGGAGGAAGGGAAAGAGAAAAAGAAAAGTGAAGGACATGATAGAAGGGAGGGCAGAAAACTTAGGGAAAAAGGTAAGACAAGAGGGAAGGCATGAAGAAAGATAAGGTAGTTGGTAGGATGGGTTAAAAAAAACACTACTAAGAGAAGGGGTAGGAGTCATACGAGATAAGGTAGTAGGGAAGGTGGGTTAAAAAACACACTAATAAGGAGAGGATAGAAAGAGAAAATCAAAAGTATATACAGGGAAGAAAATATGATGGCGGGTAATATAGTTGATAATCATAATTGATAATGTGAATGGGATAAACTTTTCCATAAAACAAAAGCAATTAGCAAAGTGGATTACAAAACAGAATCCTACAATCTGTTGTTTAAGAGAAATACATTTGACCAAGAGAGATGCATACAGAGTAAAGGTAAAAGGCTGGAACAGAATTTTTTATGCTTCAGCTGAATTAAAAAAAATTAGGGTTAGCAATTCTGATATTAGATAAAGCAAAAGTAAAAAATAGATTTCATTGAAAGAAATAAGGAAGGAACACATCTTGAAAAAGGTATCATAAATAATGAAGTAATAACAATACTAAATGTGTATGCAACAAGTGATAGAGCAGGCAAATACCTAGAGAAAGTTTTAAGCCACTTGCAGGAAGATATAAATAGCAAAACTATTTTAGTGGCAGTCTTCCATCTTCGCCTATCAGAAACAGACAAATTTAATCACAAAATAAACAAGAAAGGAACTAGGGAGGTTAATAGGATTCTAGAAAATCTAGATATGATAGACCTCTGAAGAAAAATGAATAGGGAAAAAAAGGAATACACATTTTTTCTAGGCAATATATGGTACCTACACAAAAAATGACTGTGAATTAGGGCATAAAAATCTCACAATCAAATGTAAAAGGCAGAAATAGTAAATGCTTCTTTTCAGACCACAGTGCAATAAAAATGATATTCAATAAAGGCTCAGGGAAATATAGACCAAAAATAATTGGAAATTAAATAATCTAATTCTAAAGAATGAGTGGGTCAAAAAACAAATCATAGAAATAATCCATAATTTCATTCAAGAGAATGACAATAATAGGACAACATACCAAACCTATGGTATGCACCCAAAGCAGTTCTTAGGGGAAAGTTTATATCTCTAAATAGCTATGTGAATAAAATAGAGAGGAAATCAATGAACTAAGCATGCAACTTAAAAAAAAAAACTAGAAAAAGAACAAATTAGAAACCCCCAATTAAACACCGAATCAGAAATTCTTAAGCAAAGGAGAGATTAATAAAATAAAAACTAAGAAACCTAGTGAACTAATAATTAAAACTGAGTTGTTCTTATGAAAAAACTAACAAAATAGGTAAAACAAATAAATGTTAAAAAGTAAAGAACTAAATCATCAACATCGTAAATGAAAAGGGTGAATTTACCAACAATGAAAGACAAATTAAAGCAATAATTAAGAGCTATTTTGCCCAACTGTATGTCTGACAATTTAACAGAAATAGATGAATATTTACAAAAATATAAATTGCCCAGGTTAACAGAAGAGGAAATAAATTACTTAAATATCCCTATTCTAGAAAAAGAAATTAAACAAGTCATTTATGGACTCCCTAAGAAAAAATCCATGCCAGACCTAAAACTGTATTATAAAGCAGTTGTATTGACTGGCTAAGAAATAGACTAGTTGATCAGTAGAATGGGTTAGACTCACAGGACAAAATAGTCAGTGACTATAGTAATATAGTGTTTGACAAACCCAAAGATCTCAGCTTTTGGAATAAGAACTCACTATTTGACAAAAACTTCTGGGAAAATTGGAAACTAGTATGGTTAGAAACTAGGCATTGTCCCATACCTAACACCACACACCAAGATAAAGTCAAAACGGTTGGTGATTTAGAAATAGAGTGATATAAGAAAATTAGATGAACATAGGATAGTTTACCTCTCAGATCTGTGGAAAAGGAAGGAATTTTTGTCCATAGAAGAACTGGAACTTATAACTGAACACCAAATTGATAATTTCGATTATATTAAGTTAAAAAGTTTTTTGTACAAACAAAGCTAATGCAGACAATCAGAAGGGAAGCAACAAATTGGGAAATCAGTTTTACATTTAAGGGTTCTGATAAAAGGCCTCATTTTTAAAATATATAGAGAATTGACTCAAATTTATAAGAATCCAAGCTATTCTCCAATTCATAAATGGTCAAAAGATATGAATAGACAATTTTCAGATGAAGAAATTAAAACCATTCCTAGTCATATAAAAAGTGCTCTAAATCACTATTGATTAGAGAAATACAAATTAAGACAACTCTGAGATACCACTATATACTTTTCATATTGGCTAAAATGACAGGAAAAGATAATGATGAATGTTGGAGGAATTGTGAGAAAACTGGGACACTAATACATTATTGGTGGAACTGTGAATGGATCCAGCCATTCTGGAGAGCAATTTGGAACTATGCTCAAAAAGTTATCAAACAATGCATACCCTTTGATCCAGCAGTGTTTTCTAATGGACGTATGTAACAAACAAATCTTAAAGAAAGGAAAGGGAACCATACATGCAAAAATGTTTATGGCAGCCCTTTTAGTAGTGGCAAGAAACTGGGAACTGAATGGATGCCCATCAGTTTGAGAGTGGCTGAATAAGTTATGGTATATGGATATTATGGAATATTATTATTCTATAAGATGTTATCAGGAGGATAATTTTAGAGAGGCCTGGAGAGACTTGCATGAACTGATACTAAATGAAATGAGCAGAATTGGGAGTTCATTGTACATGGCAACATCAATATTATATGATGATCAATTCTGATGAACATGACTCTAACAATGAGATGACTAATGCTAGTTCCAATGATCTGGTCTGTAGAGCCATCTACACCCAGAGAGAGGACTATGGGAACTGAATGTCGATCACAACATAACAGTCTCATTCTTTTTGGTGTTGTTTTTGTTTTTTTTTTTTTGCTTTTTGTTTTTTACTCATTTACTTCCCTCTTTGATCTGATTTTTCTTATGCAGAAAGAGAATTGCCATAAATATGTTTACACATATTGGACATAATATATATTTTAATATGTATAATATATGTTGTATTGCTTGCTCCAGAGGAGGAGGGTGAGGAAAAGAAGGGCAAAATTTGAAACACAAGGCTATGCAAAGGTCAGTGTTGAATAATTATCAATGCATATGTTTTGAAAATAGAAAGCTTTTTTAAAAAAGAGATATAAAGGTAAATTCCATTTAAATTTACTATAGACAAAATAAAATACTTGGGGGTTTACCTTTCATGAGAAACTTGGGAGCTATATGAACAAAATTACAAAACATTTTTCACACAAATAAAGTCAGATCTAAACAACTGTAAAAGTATCAATTGTATATGGCAAGGCTGAGTAAATATAATAAAAATGACAATTCTGACTATATTGGTCTACTTGTTCAATGCTATACATATCCAACTGCAAAACATTGTTTTATAGAACTAGAAAAAATAATAACAACTCATCTGGAAGAACAAAATGTCAAAATTATAAAGGGAATTAATGGAAAAAAAATACAAAGGATAGTGGCTTAGCAGTACCAAACATAAAACTATATTATAAAGCAGTGATCATCAAAACCATTTGGTATTCACTACGAAATACAGTGGTGGATCACTGGAATACATTAGATACACACAACACAATAATCAAGACTTGTAGCAATCTGGTATTTGATAAACCCAAGAACTCTAGTTTCTGGAATAACAACTCCATATTTAACAAAAATTGCTGGAAAAAACTGGAAAAATAATATATCAAAAACTCAGCACAGACCTACATCTCATACCCCATACCAAAATTAGGTCAAAATGAATATATGAATTGGACATAAAGGAAGATACCATAAAGAAATTAAGCAAACAAGGAATAATTTACCTATTGGATTTTTGAGGAAGGAAAATAATTACAAAAAAAAAAAAAAAACTAGAGAGCATTATGAAAGATAAAATAGACAACTTTGATTATATTTAATTAAAAATATTTTGACAAACAAAACCAACAGAAACGAGATTAAAAGAAAAGTACACCACTGGGGGGAAAATCTTTACAACCAGTATTACTGATAAAGGTCTCATTTTTAAAATATATTAAGAACTGTGTCAAATTTATAAGAATACAACTAATTACTCAATTGATAAGTGGTCAAAGGCTATGAATAAACAATTTTCAGATGACAAAATGAAAGCCTCTATCAGTCATATTAAAGTCATATTATAAATGCTCTAAATCACAACTGTGAAGTACCACTTCTTACCTCTCAGATTGGTTAAGATAACAGGAAAATATATTGATAAATGTTGGAGACGATGTGGGAAAATGGAGACATTAATGCATTATTGGTGGAGTTATGAAATGATCCAACCATTATAGAGAAAAATCTGGAACTATGCCCAAAGGGGTATAAAACTATGCATACCCTTTGAACCAGCACTGCTATTATTGGATCTGTTTCCCAAAGAAATCATGATGGAGAGAAAAGGATCCACATGTGCAAAAATGTTTGTAGCAGCAATTTTTGTTGTAGCAACAGATTAAAAAACCAATAGATACCCATTAGTTGGGGAATGGCTAAATAAATTGTGGTATATGAAAGTAATGGAACATTATTGCTCTTTAAAAAATTATAAACAAGCTGATTTTAGAAAGGCCTGGAAAGATTTACATAAACTGATGCTGAATGAAACAAGCAGAACCAGGAATACATTATACACAATAACAGCAAAGATATGTCTTGATCAACCATGAAAGATTTGATTCTTTTCAGTGTGATTCACAGCAATCCCAATAGACTTAGGATAGAAAATGCCATTTGCATCCAGAATAAGCACTAAGGAGGCAATTCAAATCAACACATACTATGTTCAGTTTTTTTTTTTTTATTTGCTATTACTGTGTACAATGTTCTGATCCTGTTCACTTCAATTTATGTAAACCTTTCCAAGATTTTCTGAAATCGTACCGTTGATCATTTCCTATAGCACAATAATGTTCCATGACAATCATATACCACACCTTATTTAGCCATTCTCCAAATGACAAGCATCCCTTTGATTTCCAATTGTTAGCTACCAGAAAAACAACTAGTATAAATATTATATATATATGTATATATATATACATATATACATATATATGTTACAAATGGGTCTTAAATCTTTAGATTTAACAATGGTATTGCACAGCAGAAAATTTAACAATCTGTTGCCCCCAGGACATCACAACTTTAAAGTTGGCAAATTACTTTACAGTATTATTTCATTTTATACACACAACTACCCTGAAAAGTAGGTACTATTATTGTTTTCATTTTTAATATGAGAAACGTGAGTCACAGGAAGGTTGTGACTTAAGGTCAAATAACTAGTTAATGTCTGAAGTCAGATTGGAGTTGCGACACCTAAATGTCTGATATCATTATTTTGCTAATATATTGTAAACACAAATGAAATTATTTCCATGCATCATTATCATACATAAAAATGATATAATTTGATTCTGAAACAATTAGATCAGACTTCATTAATAAGAAATTTATTAATGTAATAAAAAGAACTTTAGGGAAATGTTGATTTTGCTTTTGGGGCTTTATAAATATGCTCTTTATCCCAGAAATACTTTATTTTTTTGTGAGACAGAAATAGAATGATAATGAGTAGAAGCAGATACTATTTTGGCCCATTTGAAGAAAATATCATTTTCTTATCTCAGGGAGCTGGCATCATTCTGCAATACTGGATTTTTCACTAACATATTTTGGACTGCAGTTATTACACTTAAAGAATAATTTAGGCATCCTATAGTGGTTCACAATGACAACAACAATAAATAGATGTCTTCCTTAGTCACTGTCTTAGATTTGGAAAATATAGTAACCAACCATCCAAAAAATCTTTGCTAGTCCACAATCTCCTAAATTATTTCAAAATTTTAGTTAAAACTTTTTCTAAATTCTAATGTATATATTGAACAATTTAAACAGCAGTTAAATAGAATGTTCTTTGGAATCTTATTTAAATTTACAATTTACAATTACAAATCCAATGTAATAAAGAAGTGCAATCATATATCTCCTACATCTCATATAAATGTGAAGCACTGAAAAGAAGTATCAATTATATCTTCTATGTCATAAAAATGTGAAACACTGAAAAAACATTTTCTGTTATTTAAATAGTTTTAAGAATAAGAAGACTAATAGATAGGATTATAAATCCAAAAATACCATTCTGTCGGTGTTAATTTACACTTTAACTTTCTAAATTTAGATAAATCATTCCATTTCCAGCAAGTTTCAGGGAAGTTTTTCTTCTGTTTTTCTCTTATTTCCTTACATGGCAAACAAAATATCTTTTGCTTATGTTCTCAATGAGATTAAGTTTAGAAACATGCATCATTGAATTACCTTATTTTCAGCTATCATAAACACATGTTTAAAACTGGTGACCTACTTGGAACAGTCTTCTTTCTTCCTCAGATAATTTTTAAAACTAGCAAAATAATTGAGTCCCAGGAAAAGTAATAAATTCAAGACATCTAAATATACTGCAAATATTTCTTGTGTGTATTTTAGCCAGGCCTCTTTAATTACTTAATTCCAGAAACTCAAAGAAATTGTACAATCTTAAAAATAGTAAAAGCAAAAATAACAGAAACTTTTAAACTGAAAAAATTAAATATTTAACAAAAAATATTGCCTATGTCAAATTATTGTCACTATTTCCTTTTAAATTTTTTAATTGATGCACCTTATTTTTACATTGCTGCTACTTTTCCATCACTATTCATCCCTTTCTCATAAAAAAAAACCTAAACAAACAACAAAACAAAATCAATCAGCAAAGTTTAGTTAGACAAAAAAAAAAACAACAAAACAAAACAAACAAAAAAAACCCATTAAATGCTATCTTTATCTTACAAATTTCCTGAGACTTAGAGATAGAGGAAATCAGAGGCATTGTTTAATCCAGTCATTTTTTAAAAAGTAAATTAAGAATCTAAAATGGTGAATTACCCCCAAAAGGGGAAAAAAACAGAAAGGGGCAGACCTCTCAACTTATTTCTCACATTTCTTCTTTGTATGACCAAATTTATAAAACAGTTTTGGAGCTTAAAATTTAGTCATAGAATTAATAAATATTTGTTTGAAGGGGCTTTTAATTATAACTGAGATTTCATTTCCTCTTAAAGTTTGCAAGGCATTTAACAAGATATTTTATTATTCTTCAAATACTACAAGCTTTCTCAAGATGTAAGTCATTCAAATTATAAAAATGGTTCTATAGCAGAGGATTACTGAATGGAAAATGAGTGGGTAAACTGTCCTATCCTTGTAGGCCCCCAAATGTCTTTTTTTCTATTTTCCACAGGCATTATTCCACAACCCACTGCTATACATCTGTCCTCCATACCTAGAATGCACTTTATCCTCACTTTTGCCTCTTAATAGATCTGTTATTGTTCAGTCATGTCTGACTCTGTGGGACTCCATGGGCAATGCATCAGTATTATTCGTGTGGTCTTCTAGCTAAAGTTTCTGGAGGGGTTTGTCATTTCCTTTTCCCAGTGGATTAAGGAAAATAGGCTAATAACTAGTCCAGGCCCACAAAGCTAGTGTCAGAGCCAATTTAAAATTAGATATTTCTTACTCTTGCTCCCAAACTCTATGCATTGAATCACCTAGCTGCCTCCATGAGCATATCTAGTTTTCCTCAAAGTTTAGTGTAAATGCTATCTTTTCATCAAAACTTTTCTGAGTCTCCCAATTACTTTGCAATTAACCTGTATATATTTTGTGAAGCAGCATTGTGCTAACAGGCGAACCGTGATTCTAGTCTTACATATGAGTTTCTAGTGTTATGTTATTGGTGAGTCATTTAGCTCTCATTGCTCAGAGGTGTTAATTTCCTCACTATCTTTCTACAAATAATTTACAAAACTTAATGTTGCTCTAATGAGATTAAAATCTAATTGAGACATGTTTAACAAAATAAGTTAAAAAAATACAATGCAGTGCAGGAAATGTTCATTTGTGGTTTTCTAAGCAAATATGCAACTCACAAGGATCCTTTTCTAGTTTAGTTTTAAACTACTTCATAACACTTTAAATCTGAATTTGTAGACAAGGTACTCATTGAACGTTCCAGAAGCCAACAAAATCATAGTTTGAGTTCATATCCTTTGATATGCATTATTTCCAATGGGAAAACTATCTCAGGCCAGACTTGAACTTGGGAATCTGAGTCTTCCTGACTTAGATTTATCACTCTAACCACTGTACCACCTAACTTCACTATGTTCATATAGCTAGCATCAAAGTTTGGATCTGAATCCATGTTTTCTTGACTTCATGTCCCAGGGATTGATCCACTAAATGAAATTATATTTCATAAAACACCCCTGAGATAAAAGATAGTTTAGAAAAAATACTTTATTGTAAAACAAGAAATTTAGATTATTTTTTACACTGGAAAATGGTCACATTTAATAAATTCTTTGATAACTCTGTTCACTTTGCATATTTCTTCTTTTGTTTCTAAGTTTTAGGATTACAGATTCAGAGCTGAATGGGAGTTAAGAATTCATTAAGTCCTATGTTTTCATGTTAGAATGCAGGAAATTGAGGCCTAGAGAGGTTAAATGATATAGTTAGGAGTATAATTCTAGTATATGTCTGAGTAGAATTTTTTTCCTGAGGCAATTGGGGTCAAGTGACTTGTCCAGGATCACATAGCTAGGATGTGTTAAGTGTCTGAGTCCAGATTTGAACTCAAATCCTCCTGACTGCAAGACTAGTGCTCTATCCACTGCACCACCTAGCTGCCCTTCTGAGTATATTTTAATACAAAGCATCATGACTCCAGGTTTAGTTAATTATCCATTAGCCCATTTTGTCTTTATCTGCTCCTTGAACACAAGAAGAACAAGCATAATACCTTTTCTGCCTGATGACCCCTCAAATAAATGAAGACCATTATTTTGTTTCTCCACTTCCCCAGTCTTTTTTACTCTAGGTTAAACATCCCAAATTCCTTCTCCTGATTCTCATGACAAATGTAATCAAGGTCCTTTACCATTTTGGTTACTCTTTTTTAGACATTCCCTAACTTATTAATGTCTTTGTTATATAGCACAAAATTTGTCAAACATATTTCCTTCAAATATTGTTTTATTTAACCTTTATAAAAATCCTCTAATTTAGATGCTATATGTCTAGTTATTAGTAATTATATAACTATAGTTATGATTACTATGTCTCACAGTAATTAAGTAATTTGCTATTGATCACTAGAAAGCAACTAAAGCTAGATTTCAACCCAGGTATTTGTGACTTCAAGCCCAGAAATAAATTCTCTGATCCACTATGCTGCCTCTTATTCTCTCTCTCTTTTTTTTTTAAATTTTATTTTTATTTTAGTGAGGCAATTGGGGTTAAGTGACTTGCGTAGGGTCACATCTAGGAAGTATTAAGTGTCTGAGGCTGAATTTGAATTCAGGTCCTCCTGACTTCTAGGCAGGTGCTCTATTCAATGTGTTGGGATAATCATATGGTTTTTGTTAATTTGGTTATTGATATAGTCAATTATACTAATAGTTTTCTTAATATTAAAACATCCCTGCATTCCTGATATATATCCTACTTGGCCATGGTGTAAAGATGATTTTCTATAATCTCTGCTACTATTTTACTTAAAAATTTTGCATCAATATTCATTAGGGAAATTGGTCTATGATTTTTTTTCTCTGTTTCATCCTGTCTGGTTTAGGTATCAATACCATGTCTGTGTCATAAAATGAATTTGGTAGAACTCCTCCTTTCCCTATTTTTTCAAATAGTTTGCATAGTATTGGACTTAATTGCTCTTTAAATGTTTGATAGAATTCACATGTAAATCCATCTGACTCTGGAGATTTTTTCTTAGGGAGTTGATTAATAGCTGGCTCTATTACTTTTTCTAAAATGTGACTAAGTAATTTATTTCCTCTTCTGTTAATCTGGGCAATCTATATTTTTTGTAGATATTTCTCCATTTCACTTCATTTCCTCTTCATTGGTAGAAGGTTCTTCCTTTTCATTTTTGAGACTAACAATTTGATTTTGCTCTTTCCTTTTTTTAATCAAATTAATTAAAGGTTTATTTATTTATTTATAAAACCAATCATTAGTTTTATTTATTAATTCAATAATTTCCTTAATTTCAATTTTATTAACCCCCCCTATTGTTTTTCCAATTTGGTATTTAATTGAGAATTTTTAATTTGTTTTTTTCCCTAGCTTTTTTAGTTGCAAGCTTTTGCTTGATCTGAGATCATGATGGCTACCCCTGCTTTTTTTACTTTGCCTGAAGTAGAATAGATTCTGCTCCAGCCTTTTACCTTTATGCTGTGTGCACCACTCTGCTTTAAATGTGTTTCTTGTAAACAACATATTGCAGGATTCTAGCTTTTAATCCAGTCTACTTCCATTTTATGGGAGAATTCACCCCATTCACATTCATACTTAAAATGACTAATTCTGTATTTCCTACCATCTTATTTACCCCCAAGTTATGCTTTTCTCTTTCCTTTCCCAATTTTCCTCCTCCAGAATTTTGCTTCTGATCACAACTTTCCTTAACCAATCCTCTTCAATTATAGCCACTATCTTTTTCTTATACCTTTCTTCTACTACATCTATTTTTCCTTCTTTTAACCTTTCCCTTTTCTTTCTCCTTCCCACTTCCCTATACATTGGGTCAAGTTTTTCTGTGAAAGCAAATATGTCTAATATTCTCTCTTTGAGCCAAATCTGATGAGAGTATGATTCACACAATGTTGACCCTCCTCCCTTCTTTCCTTCAATTATAATATGAGATGTAATTTCCTTCATTTTACCTCCATTATGCCTTTTTTCCCCAATACGATCCCCTTTGCATCTGTAGTTTCTTTTTTATATTATCACAGCAAAATCAAATTATACCTGTACTCTTTTTATATACCCATAATAGAGATACAGTCCTCAAGAGATTTTTTTTCCTCCTGCTTACCTTTTCATGCTTCTCTTGAGTTCTATATTTGGAAGTCAAAATTTTTGTTCAGCTCTTGTTTTTTTTTTATCAGAAATAAATAAAATCGAATGTCCTTCTTCTTCCCTGAAAGATAATGTTTAATTTAGCTGGATAATTGATTCTTAGCTCCATTCCAAGTTCCTTTGTCTTTCCGAATATCAGATTCCAGGTCTTTCAATCCTTTAAGGTGGAAGCTGCTAGGTCCTGAGGAATCCTGATTGTGGCTCCTCATTACTTGAATTGTTTCTTTCTGGTGCTTGCAATATTTTTTCGTTGATCCAATAGTCCTGAAATTTAGTTGTATATTCCTTGGAGTTTTCATTTTCGGGTTTCTTTCAGAAGGTGATTGGTAAATTCTGGGAATTTGTTACACTCCCAATATTCATGTGTTCTGTCACTCCAAAAACAGTTCAGAGGCTGATTTGCTGTTTGTTTGAGGGATATGGGGAGAGCTCAGAGAAAGACGTGTCTCTCTCTGCCATCTTGACTCTACCCCTAGCACTTTACATTTTTCAAGACATTTGATCTTTATAGGAGTCTTGGAAGGTAGGGAATATTATCTTCCCTATTTTATATTTGGAGAAAATGGTGAAGAGATCAAGTGATTTGTTCAGCATCATATAGCTAGGAAGATTCGGAGAGTACATTCAAAATTAGATCTTCCTCATTTTAAATATTGCACTTAAGGAGTTTGTGAGCATCAAATGTCTTGCAATGTATACCTTAAAGTGTTATATAAATTCAGAATTACTAATTTTATTTATTATTATTAACCTCCTGTTACTAGGTCTTCATTCTGGTAAATTCATTCTCTGAATATTGTATAGCACTCCTGCTGAATTGCTGAATTCAAATAATGTTTATAAAGCATTACAGGGAGTGTATAGG
>JAJPUD010019898.1:0-11676 GCA_023553655.1 Myrmecobius fasciatus
TCTCTCTCTCTCTCTCTCTCTCTCTCTCTCTCTCTCACTGTTTGTTCAGACAGACTGAAGTCAATCAGTCAGACTGACTTCAAAGTTATCTTAAGTCTATATGACATGGTTTTCTTCATTAATGAGATGTTTCAAACCGGTTCCAGTTGTTCAGTGATGAGGAGAGCCATGTGCACCCAGGGAGAGGCCTGTGGGATCTGAGTCTGGACCACAACATAGCATTTTCACACTCTCTATCGATGTTTGCTTACATTATGTTTTCCTTCTCAGGTTTTTTATTTTTATTTTTTTCTCTTCGAAGGATAGGAGGGGAAAATTTGTAACAGAAAGCTTTGCAAGGGTCAATATCAAAAAATTACTTATGCATATTGTTTGCAAATAAAAAGCTTTAATTAAAATAAAATAGACTATATGACAGAGGGGCATCTAGGGGGCACCGTGGATAGAGCACCAGCTCTGAAGTCAGGAGGACCTGAGTTCAAATCTGATCTCAGACACTTAACATTCCCTAGCTGTGTGACCCTGGGCAAATCACTTAACCTCAATTGCCTCAGCAAAAAGCAAAACAAAAACAAAACAACAACAACAACAACAAAACTATGTGAGAGGCAGGTGCCCCAAAAGGGGGCACAACATTGAAAGGATTCCATGTGCAATGACAAAGGGATCTCGAAGGGGAAATTAAAATTTCAGAAACAGACCCTGTGCTTTCTATCAAGAGAAGTTAGCATTCTCTGGACATCCGCATCCTGAAAAAAAGACCTAATTTTCTTGCACTAATTATCACTTTGCACTCAGAATGAAATATGCTCTCCATTCTTGGACTAGAATTATTTTAAAATTCATCCTCTTTTTCAAGCATCGAGTCAATTAGTGGGGCTTTGCCCAAGAACCTATGTCAGGTCCCTGGATTTAGAGCTGGAGTGAAGCTTGGAGAGGATCTAGAGCCACCAATTCATTTCATTGTTAGGGAAAGTGAGACCCCAGGACTCAACCAAAGTGTGGCCCAGGTCAGATGTTGGGAAGGAATTCAAACCTTCTCCCTCCAAAATCAGGGTTATTTTGTGGGAGTTGGGGGGGAAAGGGAAGAGAAGGAGCATTTATATAGCACCTACCATGTGACAGGCACTGTACTATATGCTTTACAAACATTATCTCATTGGATCTGTGCAACAATATTAGGTGGTAGGAGTCATCACCATTTTACAACGAAGGAAACTGACTCAAATAGAAGTGAAGCGACTCGATCCAAGTTACACAGCTACTAAGAGTCTGCAACTTCATTTGAACTCAGATCTTCCTTTCCCCTATACCATACTACTATATTAGCAACCCAAAATAATGATCTCTTTGATACTCAAAGGATTTCAATAAATTCAACTGACATTTTTGCCTCTTGCTATCTAAACAGTCCCCTCCCTCAAATTCAAACCTGACTGAAGTAATGACAATTCTGATATTAATAACTACCATTTATAAAACTGTTGTTGTACATTTGACCCTAATAACACTGTGATAAGGTGTCGCCAATATCCAAATGAGGACATTAAAATAGAGGGATTAAGTCAATAATAGTTCCTAAAGAACACCCATTTATTAAGTATCTACTATGTACCAGGTAATGTGAGAAAAGCTGGGATACAAATAAGGAGAAGTATAAAGAAAGACAGCCCTAACCTCGAGGAGTTTACAAACTCCTGGGATTGCACAATGCCCACAAAGCAAGCTCACAGGCAGACAGGGCTGGAGGAAACAGAGACATGATGTTCAGGAATCAAACCCCATGGAGCAGCTGGTGGAAAATAAAAGGGATTGTGGGGCAGCTAGGTGGTGCAGTGGTTGGAGCACCAGCCCTGAAGTCAGGAGGACCTGAGTTCAAATCTGGTCTTAGACACTTCCTAGCTGTGTGACCCTGGGCAAGTCACTTAACCCCAATTGCCTCAGCAAAAAGCAAAATAAATAAATAAATAAATGAATGAATGAATGAATAAATAAATAAATAAAATAAAATAAAAAAAATAAAAGGGATTGAGTGACTTTCCTGCAGTTCCACAGCTCGTACTGAGGCAGGATTTGAAGTCAGCTCTCTCAATTATAACTTCAATAAACAAATACCTTCCTTAATGAATAGGAAAGATTTTGCATATCCTGACACTTGAGCAAATACTGAAGATAGCAGGAGGAGCTGGGTATTTGGAAATATGTCACAGGAGAACAGATGGCCTGGGGAAAAAAAAAGCTCTCCTTTCCAGTGGAAGAACCCAATAAATAAGGTAGACAGTAAATATACTGACTAAATGCGGGTGAGAGAATCCTCTCTTGGTCCTTCCCTGGGTGTATTGGCCAGGAAAAGAAGAGCAGTTCAGAGAAATTCTGTGAGTAGACCTGAAGGGAATGAGTGACTCAGTGTTTAGGGTCAAAGAACCTGCCAGCCTTAGACAGACGGGAACCTGAGGCCCAGGGAGAGAGGGTTATACATCATCAGTGAACAGCAGAGTGATGAGAATCATCTTTACTCTAGCTCCAATTAATAATAGGCATGGGCTAGCTAGGTGGTACAATGGATAGAGCACCAGCCCTGAAGTCAGGAGGCCCCGAGTTCAAATGTGGCCTCAGTAACTTAACATTTCCTAGTTGTGTGACTCTGGACAACTCACTTAACCCCAATTGCCTCAGCAATAAATAAGATTTTGATAAAAATGGAGTTAACACCTGACTCATGTTTGCCTTTCTCAAAGTAAAGGTGGCATAACAACCCTGCATAATTACCTGGGTAGTTGAGACAGTGGGGAGGCAGAGCTGACCTTGTTTTTTGTAGAGGAGTCAGAAATTACTTTGTAATTGTTGTATTAGGGGAAAAAAGGTGGTATTGTGGTTCTAGACTGAGAGAAGCCTGACCTAAGCCCCAGTGACCCAATAGTGGACCAATAGTGACCCAAACCTGGAACAGTGATATATGGCAAGAGGGACCCAAGCCTAGAACAGTGAGACATGGCAAGGGGAAACCAAGCCTACAATGATGGCACATGGCCTGATGTAATAGAAGACGAGTGATTTGCCAGCTTTAGACAAGAACTCACTAATTGACGACACTAAGCTCGGCATTTGCAAGCCACCTTGGATGGTAAAAGGGAGTTAGGAACAATTCCCTCCAGGAGGATTGCTTCTGAAGTAGGGCCCCTAATCAGTCTCCATATCATGTAATGCCGGAGAAACTGAGGCAGGACAGAGAGATGAGAGATTCTTAATAGTTTATTGATAGTAGTAGAGGGTTTGGAATCCACGGCCATGGGACTGAATGGGACTATTGTCTCAAAGCATCCAGCAGTGAGTGAGGGGCTCCAAAGACTCTTATAGGGCTCCTACACTCGGGGAAACAGGCACAAAAAAGGGGGGGCAGTGGTTAGAGCACTGGGGGGATAGAAGTTCCAGGAAAGGACCATAACTTCAGTTCTGACAGGTTGGGAGTATGGAGGAAGGATCATAAATTCTGATATGGAGCTAGGAGACACTGAGTCTGGGACCTGTGGAAATAAAGTATTTGGAGTTTGATGACTCTTTGGAAAGCTAAGTGGCCAGAGCTGCTAGCCCTAATTATCTCAGTCCTAATGGGAGGGGGAAGGGGGATTGCCACCAGGGAGACTGAGGCAGAAAAATTCAGAGAAATTGGGGCTGAACAATTAAGGGAAACTGAGGCAGGGAAATTGTGGCACAACACTAGGAACCCACTCTGCCTTCAGCTCCAGCTCTTGAAATCCCTGGTTTCCTCCCAGATTCAATTCAAATTCTGCTGCCAATATTCCTGCCTTTCCTGATTCTTCAGTCATTAAACATTCATTAAGTAGCTGAAGAGGGTCCCTGTCCTGGGGATATATCGACTCAGGTACTTCCTCCCCAAATAATCTGGATTCATTGGCTCTATCTTTACCTGTATATGTACCTGTTGGATGCCCAGATAGAATGGAAGCTCTCACTTTTGCCCGTCTATTCCTAGCAATTAATAGGGTGTCTGACCCACAGAGCTCTCCAGTCCTGAAATGGGCTTATGAGGTCATGGATTCAGGGCTTCCCTCCAGCAATGCAAATCTGCCCCTCACAGTGCTGGGTGCCTTTGAAGGATGAGTTTCTACAAAATTCTCAGAAAACATCCCAAAGGGCTAGGGATTTGGCTTTCTCCAAACAGTGTGGCAAAGGGAAAGAAATGGATTCCTGCTCCCCAGATATTGGGGTAGAAAAGCCCACGTTCACATCAGCTGTTTTATTATATAGTTTTATTTATTTGGTCCAATATTTCCCAGTTACATTTTGGGGGCAGGACTTTGCTGCTTCTCTCCCACATCATGAGAACCCCCCCCCGCCCGCGGGCATTCTTCTCCTTCCCTCTTCCTTTTGCATACAATTTATTGGTGACCACCATTATCCCATAACCTTCAGAGTTCCTGGCTAGTTATCTGTTCCAGCCTGCAGGGAGAGTGTTGGGCCTGGAGTTGGACAGGCCCAAGTTTGAATCTGCCCTCAGATATTTGCTAGCTGTGTGACAGGAGCAAATCATGTATTCTCTCTGCCTCAATTTCCTGAAATGTAAAATGGATCTCCAACTCATAGGGAAGTTCTGAGAATCATTGAGAAAGTAAAAACACTTAGGTCAGTGCTTGGCCTGGAGTGAATTCCCCATAAATGATTGTTCCTCTCTCCTTCCCCAACACACACCTTTCCATGACCATCCATGGGATTCTCATCTTTAGCTCCTCAGAGCCAGTGGTGTTCCAAAGGCACTTCCATATAAATAACTCCCAGAACATATCAGTGTAGACAAAGTAGATCTGTCTCTGTCTCTGTTTCACTCTGGCTTGCTTTCTCTGGCATTCTCTCACTTTCTCCATCAGTCTATTTGGCTTTTTCTTTCAGACTCTCTGCTCCTCACTTTTTTAAATGTTTATCACTCATCTCTCTGTAAGCTAACCCTAAATAAGAAAAGTTGCTTTTCTTTATTCTCAACTGAGTCAAGTGACTTGCCTAGCTCACACAGCTAGGAAGTATTAAGTATGTGAGACCAGATTTGAACTCAGTCCTCCTGACTTCAGGGCTGGTGCTCTATCCACTGCACCATTAAGCTGCTCTTGAAAAGTTGCTTTTCAATTCAAAGGCAGAAGAGATCACCTCCATAGGAAAGTTTTATAGAGATTTTATGGGAGTGCTGGCATTGGGTGTGCTGAATTATTGAGGTGGTTTTCTTGGCCTGTCAGAAAATGTTAATCTGATTTTCCTGGGATGCCATTGGTGGTAATTTTTGACATGGTTTTCTGGGCTTGTCATTGACATACCCAAACTCTAACTTAAAAAACAAGCAAAGAAAAACCATAGCTTTCTCCTTTCTAGTTGAAGCTAAGTGACTGTGGATTGTGCTAAATATCAAAAAACCCGTGAATGTCTCCCTCCAGTGTTAGCAATCACTAAGAGCAGCTAAATTAAATTTCCAACACCTACATTAATTCATACATGGAGAAGTGAAAATTTCTGTCTGTCCTGCTACCTCTGTTTCTTGCTTACACTATTTTCAATCTCTGGCTCTTCCTGTCTCTGGTTCTCTCAGTCTCTCATTTTTTGTTACACTCTCTTGCTGTCTTTGGTGTCTGTTATTGGATGAATCCTCTGTGAACTTAAGTGAGTCATAGGCGATAATCACATAGGATGCATAGACATGCATTTCCATTGTTAAAAAGGAACTTAAAATGGAAGAGATCCCCAAACAGGCTGAATTTAAGATTGTCACAGTGTATATTGTCTTGGTTTTGCTCTCTTCAATCTAGCTCCATTTACATATCCCAATGCTTCTCTGAATTTTTCCAACCTACTGTTTCTCATGGCACAATATTCTTACATATTCATTACCACAATTTATTTAGACATTGTCCATCTAAAATCCTCTATTTGGTTTCTTTAGCACATCTATATTTTTTTTTGCTACCAGAAAACCCTAAACTCAAACATATTAAAAAAAATCCATTTTAATGAATATTTTATTGTACCTAAAACCTTTCTTTTCCTCGCTTCCTTAGAGTTTATACTTTGAAACAGGATTTCAAAATAGTCACAAAGTATAAACATTTGATCATCTTTTAATAAATTTTAATACTTAAGGACTTTTCAGAACAGTTGGACCAATTCATAGCTACATACATTGTATTACGGTGCCTCTAATTCTCCACCAACATTATTTCCTGCTTTTGGGGTCATCACTGTCAAATGGATGGATGTAAGCTGAAACCTTAGAGTTGAAATCTTTTATTCTTAAAAGCATTTTTAAAAAAAGCATCTTAATGAAACATTTTCTGCCTGAATATGGAAAGAAATCTATTTCACTAGTTGCACAGAGTTGTTCATTTGGGAATGATGTGCAAGTTTCCTGAATTGAGAAAAGATGTAGGTTTAGAATTTCCCATAGCTCATTGTGTCTCCAAACGGCCAATCATATGCTGAAAGCTTAGTGAAGCAATCTGACTTATTAGCTCTAACGTGAAACTGAGGATCTAGGAATAAATGCCATTTTGGGGTAGGGTTCATCTTCAAACTCCTTTTTGGCTTCTCAGATTGAGACGATCATATGATTTAGAACCAAAGAAACCCTAACCTTGACCTAAATGCACTGAGACCCAGTTAAGTTAAATTACTTTCCCAAGACCACAGAGGTGCTAGAATTTCAACTCATGTCTTCTGAGTCCAAATGAAGTGATCTTTGCCATGCTGCCTTGCAAGTAGGTGACTGGGTAAGAAAGAAGGATCCAATATGGCTAAGAAGCTGTCTGCTACCCCTAGTCATCTTTTATTTTTCCTTCCTCCTACTCTATATAGTGCTATAGCTAAAGAAGGCCAAGTATGGAAGGCATCAGCACTACCACATCTTGTCCCAATGTTCTCTACCCAAGTCATTTTTGTCCTTATTTTAATGCTTTTAACTTTCCTCATAGATCTGGCAAGAACCAGTCCAATTTTTTTCTGTAAAAGCCTTTTCATATTGATTACATTTACATGATTTTTCTCCAGTGTAGTTTCTCTGATGAATACTAAGAGTTACTTTAAGACTAAAGTTATAAGGTTTGTCTCCAGAGGATTCTCTGATGTCCAGTAAGAGTTCCTCTTTCTGTAAAAGCCTTTCCATGTTGGTCACGTTAATAGGGTCTCTCTCTACTATGGATTGTCTGATGTACCGTAAGAGATTCCTTACTTGTAAAAATCTTTCCATATGGGTTACATTCCTAAGGTTTCTCTCCAGTGTGGATTCTCTGATGTCCAGTAAGAGTTCCACTGTCTGTAAAAGCCTTTTCACATTGCTTATATTTATATGGTTTTCCTCCGGTGTGGATTCTCTGATGTACAGTAAGGGCTCCACTTTTTGTAAAAGCCTTTCCACACTGATTACAATCATAAGGTTTTTCTCCAGTATGGATTCTCCGATGTACAGTAAGATCTCCATTTTCTGCAAAATCCTTTCCACATTGGTTACATTTATATGGTTTCTCTCCAGTGTGGTTTCTATGATGCACAGTAAGACTTCTTTTATGACTAAAAGCTTTTCCACATTGGTTACATTTGTAAGGTTTTTCTCCAGTGTGGATTTTCTGATGTACAATAAGAGTACCCCTTCTTCTAAAAGTCCTTCCACATTGGCTACATTCATAAGGTTTCTCTCCAGTGTGGATTCTCTGATGGCCAGTAAGAGATTCCTTTGTTGTAAAAGCTTTTCCACATTGGTTACACTGATAAGGTTTCTCTCCTGTATGGATTCTCTGATGTCTAGTAAGAGCTCCACTGTCTGTAAAAGTCTTTCCACATTGGTTACATTGATAAGGTTTCTCTCCAGTGTGGATTCTCTGATGTCTAGTAAGAGTTCCACTATCTGTAAAAGCCTTTCCACATTGGTTACATTCATGAGGCTTCTCTCCAGTGTGGATTCTCTGATGTCGAGTAAGAAATTGCTTTTGTCTAAAAGCCTTTCCACATTGGTTACATTCATAAGGTTTCTCTCCAGTGTGGATTATCTGATGTTGAGTAAGAAATTGCTTTTTTCTAAAAACCTTTCCACATTGATTACATTCATAAGGTTTTTCTCCAGTGTGGATTCTCTGATGTACAGTTAGAGCTCCACTTTCTAGAAAAGCCTTTCCACATTGGTTACATTCATAAGGTTTCTCTCCAGTGTGGATTCTCTGATGAATAGTAACATATTCCTTTTTTGTAAAATTCTTTCCACAGTGGTTACATTTATAAGGTTTCTCTCCAGTATGAATTCTCTGATGTGTATTAAGAGCTCCACTTCTTGTAAAGGCCTTTCCACACTGGTTACATTTATAAGGTTTCTTTCCAGTGTGGCTTCTCTGATGTACAGTAAGAGCACCACTTTCTGTAAAAGCCTTTCCACATTGGTTACACTCATAAGGTTTTTCTCCAGTGTGGATTCTCTGATGTCCAGTAAGAGCTCCACTTTCTGTAAAAGCCTTTCCACAATAGTTACATTTATAAGGTTTCTCTCCAGTATGGACTCTCTGATGTACAGTAAGAGATGCCTTTATAGTAAAAGCCTTTCCACATTGGTTACATTCATAAGGTTTCTCTCCAGTATGGACTCTCTGATGTACAGTAAGAGATGCCTTTATAGTAAAAGCCTTTCCACATTGGTTACATTCATAAGGTTTCTCTCCAGTGTGGATTCTCTGATGTACAGTAAGACATGACTTTTTAGTAAAAGCCTTTCCACACTGGTTACATTCATAAGGTTTTTCTCCATTGTGGTTTCTCTGATGTATAGTAAGACTTCCTTTATGACTAAAAGCCTTTCCACACTGGTTACATTCATAAGGTTTTTCTCCAGTGTGGATTCTCTGATGTTCAGTAAGAGCTCCCTTTTCCCTAAAAATCTTTCCACAGTGGTTACATGCATAAAGTTTCTTTCTGGCACAGATTTTCTGCTGTAGAAGAAAACTATTTTTATATTTCAGAGTCTTTCCATATTCATTACATTCAAAAAGTTTCTCTCTGATGTGGATTCTCTTATGTCTAGTAAGAGTCCACCTTTCTGTGAAAACTTTTCCAGTTTGATCATGCTCATAAGATTTCTCTCCACTGTGGATTTTCTCAAGCGTATTACAGATATCTTCCCAAGAGAAGTTATCAGGACCATCATTGATTAATCTTGGCTTGTGAGTTTCTACCATAGGAAGATTTGGCTCTAAAGTACTTTCCTTCATTTCAAGTCTAATTTCTCTTTCTGAAGAAAGAAAAAAAAGACAATAAATACAGACACTATAGTCCCACACATGTATATTTATATCCTCTTCACTCCATCAATAGAATAGAAACCCAAGTTATTTCTATTTACCCAGCTAGCCATTAAATGCCCATAATCAGTTACTTCAAAATCATACTAGCTCAAATCTGAAGGATGATTTAATTTCTAGTAAGCTTGCTGCACAAATACATTGACAATACAGAAAGTGCCTTCATTCTCACTACATACACAACTCAAGCCAACAGCACAGAATAGTTGAGTAAGTTGACCCAAACCCCAACAGCTGAGACTGGAATTCACATGCTGTGGATGAGTATGCTCTCAGTATAACATTTGTCAAAATATCTCCACTCTCAGTTTTCCCCTTTCCTTTTTCATTGTCCATACGTTTTCGTGATCACTTTCTATTTTATTTATGTTTCCTACATTATCTGAGGTCACATTCAGTACACTATCACAAGTGATATTGTTTTGACCCATTACCTTTTTTTCCCAAGATGCCATTACTACTTATTTCTTTTTAAAAAACTTAGCATCATATCCTTATACATATTCTTTTAACACAATTTCTAAAAAAATGCATGAAATTATCCTTATCTAAAAATATGATCTCATGCAGAAATGAGTTAGTCATCCTGTGGCATGAAAAAGTAGTAGTATAAGCTATTGCATCTCTTTAATTGAGACAGTGACTCAATGGATTTGACTCCAAAATTTCTGCTATTAAATGGTAATTGTACTCTAGGGCATCAACTGTGTGCATATATCTATCTTACAAACTTTTCTTTCTTTCTTGGAGATTTCTAACTATCATGATTAGGAAAACATTCTTTGGATGATTTTGTTGTGATTTCATCAAACTATGTCTGCTTTTAAGTGCAATATATTTTTCAGCTTCTCATCTTGATATCAAATTGTTTCCAAACTTCTAGGAAGGTTAACATTCATATATAAATGGCCACAGGCATGAAAAGACCCTCAGTGTCTGTCTCTCATTGTACCAGAATAGTTCTTTCATTCTTGGGTTATCCAGTAATCCCATCTAATCAAACCTGTAGTCACCAGATCAAGATATTATCTGGGTTTCCATTCTTGCAGCAGTGCTGGCAGACTACTTGAAAGCCATGATCACTAAAATTACAGAGTAGAGGCCATCATGAAATCATCATGGAAGAAGACAACTTTTCTACAAAAACAGACCTAGAAGTGTCATTTATTGAAAGGCTGAGGTTGTTTTTAAATTTGAATTTATCCTCTTATGATACCATTCTATCTGGCAGCTTCTCATAGGAACTGATGGGCAACATGGGTTGGTCCTTAAGTAGGATTTCAGTGATAGTGTAGCCTCTTTACCAGTGATTAAAAAAAAAAAAAAAGGTATTATCTGAACAACCACTTGTCATGAGCCAATAGAAATATAACTCTCTTTGATAGTAATTCGCAAACAATTTTGACTGGTTAAAGTTTTTTAAAAAAGAAAAATGCCTTCTCTCACTGGAAGCTTTCGATTTTTCACCTCATACATGTGATCATTTTCATGTTATCTGTTTCAGAATCAAAATAGAGTTGGCTGTACAGTGGAGATAATGTGGATAGGACCTGGAATCAATTTTAAGCCCATCTCAGAAACCTGTTAGTCAATTATTAGGATCTGTATTTCCCTCAGTTCCTTTATCTATAAAATGGATGTAATAATAGTATCTATGTTATAGTATTCTTCTGAGGATAAAATGAGACAATATTTATACAGTGCATGACACATAAGGGGCATCATATAAATGCTAGCTATTTCACTTCATTTTCACAACTTCCTCCCTGAGTAGACTCTCCTTCTTAAATCATTATTTTCGCTAATTACTGATTAAGTACCATAGTTGGTTTCTATTGCTGGAGGATTGTCTGCTTTAACAGTCTGTGACCTCCATGAGAACAAGGGATGTCCCTTGCATCTCTTGTGCTTAGCCCAGGGCTGAGCATATAGCAGGCACATTAAATGTTTGCTGACTAAAGAAGGTCTAAGAAATGGCTCATCTGGGATCATCTGATCCCTTTTGGCACTTTCAGGAGAATTCCATTGCCCCATATTCCAAAGAGCAACTTCTTATAAGATCATAGATAATCACTAGAAGGTACCTACAAGGCCATGGAGTGCAACCCCCTTGTTTTAGATGGGAAAGCAAGATTCAGTGACCAGCTCAAGACATCATTGCCAAGGAATATCAGAAAAAGAATCCATTGGCTTGTCTTTCTCTCTAAAATGTAGCATTGAGTTCAGGGTAACTCCATGAAAACTCCAGTAACCACAACTTTATATCCCTGTTGTTACCCACTCACCTGGAGAACGGCTCTTTAGGCCTTCTTGGTCCAGCATCCATTGTGACTTTCTTTGC
>JAJPUD010019898.1:12076-25679 GCA_023553655.1 Myrmecobius fasciatus
GTCCAAGTAGAGCTTAGACAAAATAACCTCTGAGATTAGTTCCATGTCTGAGATGCTTCTACACTGATTTCATCTTTGATTTGAAGCTGCTGAAATTGGGAAGAGGCAGCTTCAGGAGCAACAAAGGACACCCTCAGTTTCCTAGCATACAATGCAAAAACCATACAGGAGGATCCTCTTTCTTGGACACAGGAGACCAGCATTTTCCCCATTCTAACTGATATTCCCCCAACCAAACCCTGCACCCAAAGATATTGCCTTTGATTACAGATTGAGAACTAGCAAGGGAAATGTCCTTACCCAGGGAGAGCAGGTTCTGGGCATTTTCCAACATGACCTCCTTGAACAACTTCTTCTGAGCATCATCCAAGAGGTCCCACTCCTCCTGGGTAAAGTCCACAGCCACATCTTTGAATGTCACCAACTCCTAAATCAACAAAAATCATGAGAGGTAGAGCTGAAAGTCCCTTCAGAATTCAAGAATCCACCCCTCCTCAATTTACAGCAGGAACCTGAAGCACAGAGGAGGGATTTGCTCAAAGGTCATACCATTTTTGAGTGTCAGAGCCAGCTCCTGGAACAATGGTCAGTAAGAGGCTTCTTCAAGTTTGAGGAAAGCATTTTATAGAATCAATTGGAAAAAATCCTGAGAAATGTTTTATTGGGGATGCATCTCCTTGTGGAATCAGGAAGAAAGTTTGTGTTTTATCTGTGAGGTAGATGGATCTGGGGAGAACAAGAGGATGATGGGAAATTTCTTCCTCAGCAGCACTGATTCAAGTGATATATTCTAAAGAAAATTCTGCATTGAGAGAAGGAAATAGTAATAAAGTACAGGAATAACTGAGAGAAATCCCATCCAAATAAATAGAATATGCAAGCAGTATCTAGGAATTAAGAGTTACATAAATTCAATTGCAAAGCAATCCTTAAAGAAAGGCAGGATGAGCTAAAGGTTAGAGGAATCTTCAGTGCTCATGACTAGGTTGTGTCAACATAAAGAAAATAACAAATACCACCAAAAATAATTGAAACCTTTACTGCTATACTAATGTTCTGAGGGTGATCTTGGAGAAGATCTTAGTTTACAAGAAGCCTCAAGACACTTCATAGCTGTATGACTCTGGCCAAACTCCCAGACACCTGTTCTGAACTTAAAATTGAAGAACATGAGAACAATGCCTTTGGGGCAGCTTAGCCAGGATGGCAGAGGGAGAAGGGGTAGGGAATTGAAGGGGGAGCAATGCAGTGGGGTCCTTTCTAAAGGCTCCTAAGAGATCCAGACAATGCCACTGATTGACTGTGTTTTGATGAGGAGACTTAGAAAAATCCAAGTCCTTTGTTTGGTTTGGCTTTGGGGGAGGGAGGAGAAAGCAGAAAAGGGAGGTCTGTAAACTATGAGGAAGACGCCTTACAAGGAGTATTCCTGCCATCAGATCCTGTGTAACAGGACAGCTAGACTCAGATCCACATTAGGAAATGACAACAGGATGTTTTGTCACCCTTGATCCAGGCCCTGGTCACATAACCAAGGTCAAGGGAATCTGTGTGAAGCCATGGAAGTCCTGGATAGAGAGGCCCTGAGGAAGGAAGGCAGGAAGTTAGGGTTAGCAGAAGCAGGGCCATGTCTCAGGCTTGGGCTGCAAAGAAGGCTCTTCCCTCCAGTCCAGCCAGTAATGGAGGAACTAGGGAGGGAATCTCAGAACAAAGGGGATCCCACAATTCTGCCTGTGAGCCAGCCAGCAGAGCTGATGAGGTGGCCAGCAGGGATAGTGTCCAGCAGTAATCTACTGTACTCACACCCCAGTCAGAAACTCATAGAGCTCAGGGCAAGAGCTAAATGAGGAGACCACGTTGGGTGCAGGCCTCTTTGCTGCCCATAGGGGAGAGGCTGAAATAAAACAGCATTCAATACCCCAAGAAAGCAGCAACAAGACCAGCCCAGACCTCCCCTCCCAGGGTGCTGTAGAGCCCAGCTCTGTCTCCCTGTCTGAACTCAGGGAGTCTGCAGGACCAAGGGGCAAAATGGACCTTCCCCTTGATAAGCATTATTGCTATCTGAAACACTGAGGCTGAAATGCAGAAGAGGGACTTCTGCCTTCAAGCCCTGCCTATTTGTTTGAGCATAAACCCAAGTAGATTTTTGGAAATGGAAAAGCAAGAGGTAGACATGGAGATTAACAGAATGGAAGAAGGAATCCAGGAGGCCATAAAACCTTGCCCACACAACAAACTCTCCAAATTTTTATGGGCCAAATGGAAGCCACGAGGCAAGGACAAATACTGTGGCAAATTCAAGAAACTTGAAAAAGGGAAGAAAATAAATGGAAGGCATCTCAAAGGAAAAACAAGTCAGCCAGGAGAGACGAAGACAGACTTCTGTATCACCAGACTGTCAGAACGCCTTTAAAAAGCAACCGAGACATAGCACTGCAAGAAATATTTAGTCACTGTATATCTTATTATTATTATTATTATTTTCTTTTGGTGAGACAATTAGGGTTAAGTGACACAGTGTGCATTGTGGGTATTGAGGCCACATTTGAACTCAGGTCCTCCAGACTTCAAGGCTGGTACTCTAACCACTGTACCATCTAGCTGCCTCCCTCTTCCCTCCACTCATCCACCCACTCCACATGTCTTTCAAAGAGAGGATAAAGTAGAAATAAAGAAACCACAGATCACTGTCATGAGACAGGCCCTGATTTGCCTCAGAGTTTCAACTGCTCTTCCCATAACCCTATAGAGTCAAAAGAATTTTCCTTTCCCAGATACAACAACTGTCTTAGAGGTGCCAGATGACCACATCCTGGATCCCTCTCCTGATCCAGGAGCCTTGGGAAAGTGCCCCAATGTTCCAATATGGTCAATCTCCTTTGCTCTTCCACCTTGCTTGCCTCTCTCATGACTAGCCTCTGTGCTTTTATGTGAATAGAGCTCTTGATGGCCAAGAAAAGACAGATTACTTCCTGAAAGAGAGCTTGGAATGAAAACTCCCAGAAACCTCAGAGTCAAAATGCAGAGCTTCCAAGTCAGTGAGAAAAATCCTGCAAGCTGCCAGAAAAAATGTCCAGTACAATTCTAGTAGCAAGGAGCCACAACTGGGACCACACAAAATTTGACAGTAACATTATTAAATACAGAACTTGGAAGAGTTCAAGCCAGAAAGCAAAGGATGTGATCTTAGAGCCAAAAATACTGCATGAAACAAAACTGAATATAATGGTATGGGGCTAACGGGGGGTGGGGGGAAAGACCTTTAGTGAAAGTCCTTATAAGCATTCCTGATTAAAAAAAAAGACCATAAATGGAGAAAACCTTAAAAGTTAAACACAAATGAAGAGAAAGTAATCCAGGATGAACTAGCTTCAGGCACTCAAAATAAAAGCACAAATGAATTGTAAATTATGGCAAGATGAAGCATCCCCTTGGATCCCTACTGGGGCTCACAGAGGGAATCAAGAGTTAAGATGGGAGTGGTTGTTACATCTAGATGATCTTAAGAAGAGACTGGAAAGAGGAATACCCTAAGGTGAAGGAGTCAAAGAAGGGTTGGGAAATGTTATTTTAGGTAAGGAGGGGCCTCAATTAGACTACAAATCAGGAGCAAGGAATGGGTGGGGACATGGGATGCTAGAACTTCACTGATCTAGTCAAAGAAAGGAAAAACACAAAAAGATGAATAGAGAAATTCATTTGACTGGCCAGTGAAAAGGGAGGAAGTAGAAAACAGGGAGGGGGAATTAGGAGAATGGATTAAGGGAGGGATTAGTCCTAAAGAAAACAATTTCAAAGGATGCAAATGAATATATATTGTTCTTTGGGAGATGATGGGGGAATCTGAGGGATTAGCTGGGAATGGGGATATAAGGATATATAGGGGATATAATGGGAATAAGGAGAATCCATAAATGTACTGGAATACTATTTCACTGAAAGCAGATAGAGACCCACCAAGATTGCAGAGGAACAATGAGAATGAAACATGCTGCCTACCACTGAAAGGTGGAAGACTAGGCCGGATTGAGGAACATTTTTAGGGGGTAGTCACTGTGGTTTTTTTATTGTTCAGATTAATGATTGGGATAGTGCATGGAAGGGATTTTGTTTTACTTGTTGTCAATGGTGGGGGAGTAGATGATACAATGGAAATGTGAATCTTGATGGATACAAATGTGCATGTGTGTATATGTAGGGGTGTGTATATATATATATATATATGTACATGTGCATCCATAGGATATGTACATTTGTATATATAGGAATTCTCATCAAGGCAATGACCCCTCAGTTCCTGAGAACTCAGGAAGACCTGCCGCCCAGGTCTTCCTGCTTTTTAATTGAGAGGCCATTCTCCAGATATTGCTCAAGATACTGAGGACCCAAGGAGTCACAAATAATGACACAACACAGAGCAGAGAAGTGTTGTTCCTACACTAATTTCTCTTCTGGTAAAGAGAAGATCCATATATAAAGTGTTGCCAGCTTCCCAGGCCATCTTCTATGTCTGTGGACATGGTTGTGACTGCTGATGGTGGTCAGATCATGGATGGATTGCACTCACCTGAGGAAGAGGGCTGAGACTTCCAGAACACATTCCCTCTGGCTCCAGGCTCCCTGTGGAGGTAGCAAAGTATTCCAAGTGACTCCATTTTGTCAAGTTCCTCCTTCTGGCCCCAGATCTTTACCTCAGAGACCACTGCCCCCACCCTTCATAGGGCCACAAAGGAAGCGATCACTAAAGCTCTTAGTAACCATGGTCATAGCTAACTGGGAAACTTAATTCTAAGCCTCTTGGAAAACCAAGAGAAAGTCCTAGAGCTCCCAGGAGTCTTTCCACTATTTGGCCTCTGGCTAGAAAAAGCCCATCTTACCCTCTCCTTCATCACAGTCCCAGGCTGATTGTCTTGGTGTTCCTAGTCTAGGTGATTGCTATTTGGGACCCTCATAAATAAAACCTTTCTAATTTCCCTCCAATTTTGGTGTCTACATTTGACCCAGTACTTGCTTGGGCCAGACCTTGATCCCCTGAAGACTGAACTGGAGAGGGAGAACCAAGCCAGAAGGAGAAAGGGGTTTCCATAGGCAGGAAGCAAGTCTACAGAGATTTACAGGGGATGAGCCGGGTCCTGGCGTCAGGGGAAAGACAGGGAGCAGGGAAGGTAGGGTCGGGATTGAAAATGAAGACGATCTAAACAGGAAAACGCATCCCCTCCCTCTCTTACTCCTCTTTTTCTCCCTCCTCTTCCTATCATCCTCTTACAGAAACCCGAGATACAAGGGCTTGGGATCCCAGGTAGGAGACCAGTGAATGTCTCAATGGCTCCTGAGTCAGAGCTCTCCCTCTGACATAAACAGTGTCCTTGATTCTGGGGGAGGAGGGGAAGGGCTGGAGAGACCCCAATCTCAAAGACTCTTGGTTTGAGATAGGAGGAACCCCACCTACCTATTCACAGGGAAACTTGCAATTCAGTCAGAAATCTTGGCCTAAGGCATAATCACCACCCAAACTCCCAGCCTTAAGCCTTCCAAGGCAAAATAAAAGGATGACTCCGAACCCCAAGACTTCCCAGGTTTTCCACAAGGGAAAAAGGCCTGTTGAGTTCCTGCTCAGTGTAACCTACAGTGGCAAAAGTCCTACCAGACTTCTGCCCTCTGACAAGAGTTTGTTCTTTTCAGTGAAATAAACTTGTTTCCTTTGACCATATAGATGGCTTGCCTCCTTCCTTGGGGTTCATGGATTCCTCCAAGGAGCCCACGACAGGCCAAGGGAGGGAGGTTCAGCACCATCTGCCCTCTTTCATGCATCTCACCAGCTCTTTTCTCCCTATCTCTCCCTCATCATTCTCCCTCATCACCTCCCCTTGGCCCTCTGTCCTCCCTGCATCCCCTCTCCCCAACTAATACACATAATTCTAGATAATAAGAGTGACTGCCTTGATGTAGGAGGGAGGGATATCAGGAAAGGAGGGCTGGGGAGGGCTGTGAAATGGAGCCACCAGGGAAAGACCAAAGTAAGCCTGAGACAGGAAGACAAAATCTAATCTGCGATTCAGCCCTGGAGGCTCTGAAAGAAGATGGGCCAGAGAAGCAAGAGGCCTGGGAAGCCAGGTTGTGTCTGGGAGGTAAGATGGGTGAATATAAGGCATGGCAGAGAGGTCAGGGACACTGGAGTGACAAAGGTGCTCCAGGGGGCCAGCTGATCCCGGGAAAGCAGGCAGATTATGTTGCAAAGTCTAACTAGGAGCTGGGGAGGACCGCTGGGACTCTCTGGTGGAACGTGGACTTGGAGTCCCTAAAGGCAAAGGGGAGACAAGGAGTCCAAAAGCCATGGGTTCAGTTAAAGGGGAGCAGGAAGGAGCTTTGGTCACTGTGTCCAGGATGGGGTGCCGAGGGTAGGAAGACGGGACTAAAGGATCCTTAAAGAGGATTGGGTCTGAAGGAGGACATCGGAATCTCTAAGCAAGAGGTGGGGGCAGGGAGACAGGCCACCAGGGTCCTGAGGGGAAGGCTGAAATCAGCCCTCCCAGATTGCTATGGGCAAAGTCTGAAGTCTGGGAGGCCAATTCAGGCAGGGTGAGGCAGGAAGTTTAGCAAGGGCTTGGGAGTCTGGAAAAGGGTTAGGAAAAGGATGGGGGAGCTCATCGGGAGGAAGGCTTGGCCTGGTAGGACCGGGAGGACACTCAGCTCGAGGTCAGAAGAGGAGAATGAGACCCAACGGCAAGCGCAGTCAGCAGAAGTCAGGAAATATGGGGGATGGTGGCTCCGACCTACCTGGGAGCTGCAAGCACAGGCCTGGCTTCCAAACAAAGCAATCGTAGCTCCAAGGGGGAAAAGGGAGAGACATCGGAATTACAGGGAAGAGAGACGGATCTCAGCTCAGAGACTTCCTGCTTCCTGCCAATCCAGTCGGGGAGGGATTTCCTGGTCCCAGGAGCTCCTCCCAGTCTATCCCCAGGAACGTGGAGCTCTTTTCTCCAATCACCACCAAGGGCAGGATTTAAGCATTCGCACTGCCTCTCCTACTTGATCCTCGCCCCGCCTACATCACAAAACTCCTCCCAGGCTTCCAAACTCCACCCCAGGCTTGCACTCCACGTGGGCCCTCACCCCCTGGCTGGTCATCTCAGAGAGCTCCTCCTTCCCAACCCCTCCACCAGCTCCTTCCCTCCCAGACTCACCTCCTCCTCCCGAGCAGAGACTGCCCTGCTAAAACTGCAGACTGAGTATGAGATCCTATACTCTGAGCAACTGGAAGCAAATGGCTCTTGGGAAAATGGGGATGCTAGACGCCATTTGTTACTGTAAATCCAGATTGGATTGTACTGGTTCTCCCACTGTTTTTGTGATCTTTGACTCGCTACAAGCAGAGCAGACTTTAAGACGAAATACCCTTAAAATGTAGCATTAAAGCAATAGGAGGAGGAACTGTAAGAATGAAAGGACATTGATCAGAATTACTCTCTCCTACTCTGCATGCAATCAGTCTAGAGTGCCAAACTGAGAGATGCTGACTTGATTATTCTATGTAAGATAATTCAAAAATGCATTGGTGGAATTGATGTCATTTGCCAGTTTTCTTTCTTTGAAATCAATAACATTGTTTATGCTGTTATTTCTCTTCTATTTTTGATAGAGGAATGTTTGAGAAACCATTATATAAGAAATGATTTCAAAATAACAATGCAATTGTGGCCTTAGAAAATTATTTTCATTTTCATTTCATTTCATTTAAATGGTTTTAAATGGCAAACAGAGGACTTTATATCTTATCCCAGAGGCAATAGTCATATTACGCTGCATCCCATAAAGTTCTGGTATTCTACCTCAATGCAGTAATTTTTAAATGAAATTATTTTTTTCTATTTAATTTGGTCTTTGACCTATTCAATTTCTAATTGTTTTTAGGGCTATCATTCCTTTTTCACCCAGCTGGTATTTTTTTTTTTATATTTACATTTACATGTAAAGATAGGTTTCAACTTTCATCTTTGTAAGATTTTTTTTCTTCTCTCCTTACATCCCCTCACCAACATGGCAAGCAATTTGATATAGGTTAAAGATAACATTTTACATATTTTTCTGCATTAATTATGTTGTGAAAGAAGAATCAGAACAAAAGGGGAAAAAAAAACACAAGAAAGTAAAAAAAAAAAAATCAAGAAAAAGTGAAAAGAGTCTGCTGCGATCTGCATTTAGATTCCATGGTTTTATCTCTGGATGTGGAGAGCATTTTCCATCTTGAATCTTTTGGAATTGTCTTGGATCATTGTATTGTTGAGAATTACTAAGTCTGTCATAGCTAATCATTTTACCATATCACTGTTACCATGCACAATGTTCTCCTGGTTCTGTTCACTCAGCATTAGTTATATGAGTCTTTCCAGGATTTTTTCTGAAATCCACTTACTCATCATTTCCCATAGAAAAAGAATACCACTCCTGACTCACTCAGAGTGGTGAATGCTTAGTGAGGAGGTAGATGTGCAACTATTAGGATGATTGTGCATTTTGACCTTGTATAGGTAGGACAGACCTGAATGCAAAATATGCTTAAAATTTCATGAGAATGATACAGTTAAAAATCTCAAAGTAAGATATAAAGGTGTATAAGTGGATCTAAAGTCTGCTATACTGGTCACTGAATGCAATTTATTCATTTGTAAGAGTTGAAATATTTCATTATTGAAACATCTTAATAAAACACTTTCTGCCTGAAGAAACCTGGCAAGAAGCCTACTTCAGTAGTTGCAGAGAAAGAGCTGCTTATTTAGGAATGACGTGCAAGGGTCCTATTTCAACAAAGATCTAGCCTTAGAAGTTCCCATATCTTGCTGCCTCTCCTAACTGCCAATCACATCCAGAAGGCTCAGTGAATTCATCGGAATTATGAGCCCAAATCTGAAGCTGAGGACCCAGGAAGAAGTGGCTTGAGGGTTTATCTTCAAGTTCCTCTTTGCCCTCTCAGATCCACAGGATCAAAGGATTTAGAACTGGAGGAGACCTTGACCCTGACCTAAATGTAGTGAGACACAGTGAATTTAAATTTATTTCCCCAAACCAGAAAGGTACAGAACCAGGATTTCTACCCATGTCCTCTGACTCAAAATCTAGTGATCTTTCCATTCCACCATATTGTCTTTCTTATAGGCATCCAGGTGGAAAAAAAGGATCCCATATGCCTAAGAAGTTATCTGCTATCTCTAGTCATCTTTTCTTTTCCCTCCTTCTTGCTCCCATTAGAGTTAGAGAAGCCTAAAGATAGAAGGCACCTACACCACCACTCTTCTCCCAGTGTTCTCTGCCTAATTCATTTTCCTCCTTATTTTAATGATTTAATGATTTTAACTTTATCTTTTATTAAAGCTTTTTATTTTTGAAAACATGTGTGTACAGAAGACATTCACAGTTCAGAAGAACTGAAGATAGTTCTTCAACATTAGCCCTTGCAAAACCTTGTGTTCCAATCCCCCCTCCACTTTCCCCCACTCCCTCCACTACATGGCAAGTAGTCCAATATATGTTAAACATGGTAGAAATATATGTTAAATTCAATATATACATACATATTTATACAATTATCATGCCAAACAAGAAAAATCAAATCAAACCAGAGAGAGAGAGAGAGAGAGAGAGAAGCAAAATAAAATACAAGCAAACAATAACAAAAAGAGTGAAAACCTTGTCCTGTCATCCACACTCAGTTCCCTCAGTCTTCTCTCTGACTGTAGAAGGCTCTTTTCATTACAGGATCATTGGAAATGGTTTGAATTATCTCATTGTTGAAGAGAGCCACAACCATAATGATTTTAACTTTCCTCTCAGATTTGGCAATAACTAATCAGATTTTTATAAAACCCTTTCCACACTGGTTATATTAATAAAGTTTCTCTCCAGTGTGGATTCTCTGATGTAGTGTTGGAGACTGCTCTTTTAAAAAGCCTTTCCACATTGATTACATTCACGAGGTTTCTCTCCAGGGTGGATTCTCTGATGTACAGAGAGGGCTCCCCTTTCTGGAAAAGCTTTTCCACATTGATTTTCTGAATTGATTACATCCACTAAGGTTCTCTCCAGGATGGATTTTCTGATGTAGAATAAAACTATTGTTATATTGGAAAGCCTTTCCTTATTGGTTATATTCATAAAGGCTCTCTCCTGTATAAATTTTCTAATGTGTTGTAAGAGCTCCCTTATGGCTAAGTCTTTCCACTTTGGTTTCATTCATGAAGGTTTTCTTCACTGTGTATTCTCTGATTACAGTAAAAGCTTCCCTATGTCTAAAAGTCTTTCCACACTGGTTATGTCCATAAGGTTTCTTTTCCAGTTTGGATTCTCTGATGTAGAGTAAGAGATTGCTTTTGTGCAATCCTTCTTTGATTTTCCACCTCATACATGTGTGAGCATTTTTATCATATCTGTTTCAAAATCACAATACAATTGATAGTACAGTGGAATTGCATGTGGATAGAGCCTTGAATCAGGGAGAGATGAATTTTAATCCCATGTCAGAAACTTGCTAGTCAAGTTTTAGGACCTCTGATATATATTGGTTTTATCATATATTTTAACATATTTAACATGTATTAAACTACCTGCCATCTAGGGGAGAAGTGAGGGGAAGGAGGGGAAAAATTTGGAACAAAAAAATTTTGCAAAGGTCAATGTAGAAAAATCACTCATATGTTCTGTAAATAAAAAGCTTTAATAAACAAAAACAGAAACAAGATTTAGGACCTCTGTTTCCCTCAGTTTCTTTGTCTGTAAAATGGATATAATAATAGCATCTAAGTCCTGGTCTTGTGTTCTCTTGTGGATAAAATGAGACACTATTTATACGGTGCATGCTGCATAGTAGGTGCTATATAAATGCTAGCTATTTTGTTTCATTTTGACTCTTTCTTCTTTCGTTGTGCTCTCCTTAACCATTATTATTCTCACAAATTAATGATTTGGTGAGGCACTAAATTTATCCATTTTATCTGGGCCATAGTGGGTTTCTACATAGTTGTCTGGCCTAACAGTCTGTGACCTCCATGAGAGCAGGGGGTGTTCCTTGCATCTCTTTAGTTCCTGGTACTCATGCCCATGGTCTGCCATATAACTGGCACTTACTTACATGTTTGCTGCCTTCCCTCTAGCTCATGTTGGATCACCTAATCCCTTTGGGCACTTTCAGGAGAATTCTGTTGCCCAAATCCCAAATGGGGACATCTTATAGGGACATAGATGATCACTGGAAGGGACCTACACGGCCATGGAGTGCACCCCCTCATTTGATAGATGGGGAAACAGATTCAGGACATCACTGCCAAGAAATATCTGAAAAAGTATTCCAAGGCAGGTCTTTCTCCCCCAAGCCTGGCACTTAATGTTAACTCCATGAAGCCTCTTGTAACCACAGCTCTCCTATCCCTGGAAGATAGATTCTCAGGCTTTCTTGGTCCCACATCCATGGTGCTTCCTTTTGCTCAAAATAAGAGATCACAGCTTCTCTGGGAACTAGAAGCCCTGGACAGGAAAATCAGTTAGGGAGGTAGGTGGAGAGAAGTTTGGGGAAAGGGTGAGGATCCAGAGCTGCTCCATTTTGTGATTCATACATTCTTTTCACACATATCAGTCTGTTTTTGTAAGGCAAGTAACCCCAAACAGAATGTGCCACAATATCCTGCTATACACCTTCTGAAAAAGAGCCAAATGCTCTTTCCCCCACCTACTATCCTGTTAGACTCCCTTCTGGCAGAAACATCTTTTTTAGAAAGTTTATTTATTTACTATTTTCCCCAGTTATATTCAAACCAAACATTGTTTTTCACTTATTTCCCTAAAATTTTGGAGTTCTAGGTTCTCTCCCTTATCCCATCTACAATTAAGAAACCACTTGTGAACTTATGCAAACTGTTTTCATAAACGTCAAGTTGTGGGGGGGGGGAAAGCCCCCCCATGTAAATAAATACCCTCAAGAAAAATTGTTTAAAAAAAGAGAGAGAGAGAAAGAGAATGCTTCAGTCTACATCCAGACAAAATCATTTCCTTCTCTGGGTATGGATAGGAGTTTTCATCCTAAGTCCTTCAGGGTAGCCAGGGATGATTGTCCTGCTGAATTTAGCACAATCATTCCCAGCTGGTCATCCTGGAACATTGATATTACTTTGCATATGGTATTTTTCAGAGAGCAACAGAGAAAGACAAACACACACACACACACACACACACACACACACACACACACGGAGAGAAACAAAAAGTGAGAAACAGAGAGATTCAGAAAAACAGGGAGAGACAAAGTGAGAGAGAGAATGAAAAACAGAGTGAGAAAGAGAAAGAAACAGAGTGAGTGAGAGAGGCAAAGAGAAATACAGACACACAGAGACATTTTAATTGACTTCTCCAATTGTGAATTAATGAAATGTAGGTTTTGGCAATTTCATTGAGCAGCTCTTACAGCTTGTTGCCACCGGAGGGAGAACTTCATTCAGTTTTTTATTTTTCTGAAGGGAGAATCCGGTAGTTTTGTTGTTTGTTTTTTAAATTTGAGTTTTGGCAGCCAGAGAAAGGCTATGGGGACTGAATGGGGAGCACAACATAGCATTTTCACCTTTGTTGTTGGTGATGTTTCCTTGCTTGTTTTGTTTTTCCTTTTTTCTCTTTTTCCCCGCTTTTGATCTGATTTTTCTTGTGCCGAGTCATATATGTGCAAATATATTTCCAAGAATTGCACATGTTTAATCTATTGGATTACTTGCTGTTTGGGGGAGCAGGAGGAGAGGAGGGAGAGAGAAAAACCTGGAATACAAGGCTTTGCAAGGGTGAATGGTGAAAAGTCACTTTGTATGTATTTTAAAAAATAAGAAAGAGAAAAAGAAAAAAAAAAACAGAGATAGATAGACAGAAGCAATGAGAGATGGGAGGTCAAAGATTGAGAGAGTGAGAAAGAAAAAAATGATTAAAAGAAATAGTGGAAAAAGTCTTCCTGAGGAACTTCTGGGAGTGGAGCCAAGATGGTGGAGATCAGACAGGAGTCTCTGTAACCTCCTCTAACCTTCCCTCAAACCAACAACATATGAAGCCTCTAGACTGATTTTGAAGCAAAAAAATCTACAATATCTGGAGGACAACACGATTCTAGAAGAAGATACTCTGGAAGAACCTCAAAACAGGTCTGTCTTAATTGGGCAGGGGGGTGGTCTGCTGAACCCAGACTGCAGCACAGGGAGACCAGGGCAGGGAGCTGGAGCAGGGAGCTGGAACAGGAGTTGGAACAGGAGTCGAAACAGCTCCATGTTGTTGTGCTTTTCACACACCTGGGAGTCTTCTGCGGGCCTCTTGGGCCAATCTGCCTGATTGTGGGCAGGTGGTTTGGAGGGGCCGCCTTTTGTGGGGGGTAGATTGTGAACCACTGAACCCCTGCTGAGCATCGGACCTAGTTGCCATTAGACAGCACCCTAGGGCGATCAATCAGTAGGACTGATTAGCACCTGAAATAATTCAATCAGAACTGCCCAGTACCTGAAAATAATTCAATCAGTAGAACTGCCCCAGGGTGAACTAAAGCGGAACTGCCCAGCACCTGACATAATTCAATCACCAGAACTGCCCAGCA